>JAMQGT020015017.1:17500-154481 GCA_024447675.2 Pterophyllum scalare
GCTCGAGGTGGCAGGCTTGGCATTAGGCCTGTTAAGCAGCACATAAACACACTATTCAATTTCATGGCAGTTGTTTTAATGGGGCACAATTTCAAAAAAAAAGAATAAGACTGCGTGGACTTGAGAAGCCCCCCCTTGAACAAACTGTAACTGACTGCGGCTCGCTTTGAGCATTTCAGCGCCAACACAGCACTTCAGTCTCTGCCATCAGTTCAAATTGACTCCCTATTAAATTACTACCCTCCTACCACAGTTTCTTTCTGCCTTTTAACTGTTGGTTATAAGATATGCTTGGCAGCGGGCGCAGCATGGTGCTTACTGATGAAGGTGTGTCTTTCACCAGAGGAGCAAGAAACTTGGATAATAAACATGCAAAATTAAACAGCTGGGTATTCAAAAGCAAAAAAATAAACAAAACAACAAAGGAGCAGTGATGACAAAGAAAGATCCTGAGTGAAGAGGCTACACGATCATGATTCATGTCCCTCTGCGAAGCTCTTTATGGTCTGACTTAACACACACCTTTTTGTCTCTTCATAACATCAGACCCTCTCCAGCTGGTCTCCTGGTGGTTTAGTCTACAGACACTTGCCTTTGGTGAGCAGGAAAGAATCTTTCTAGGCCACAATTCTCCAAACTGTCTTGTGTCATACTCCTTCCTGCATTTCAAAGTAAATAAGGATGGAATACCCACTGGCAAGCAAGCTCCTTTCTCAAAGCCCTCCCAAATTAAATATTTTATTTTAGCGAGTGCCATAGCCTGTGTAAGGCTGAGGCAACATAAACTAGTAGTCGTGTCTTTCCAGCGGTGGAAGGAATCCTGTTTATCAGGAACCAAAGAGAACCACACTGCCCAGAGGAACATTGCCTAACTTTGCAACATAATAAACACAAAGCCAGCAGGAAGATGGTTCCACTGACCAGCAGTATTTATGCCAAATGACCATCCAAATGAATAACAAATGTCAAAGTAATGAGACTAGCACTCAAGTGAAACGATTCTCCAAATCTATAGTTTTGAAATGAATGAGAAAACTGGGGGAAAACACGGTTAATCATTCGTCTGATTATGTCCTGTTCACTCTTTCCCTCAAGAACTTTAAACATTACAGCTTTCATCTGACTGGGACCCTTTTGGCAGGCTATTATAACTAGATTCTGTTTTACATCCATTGCACCCTTATTCAAACATTTATTTGTGACACTTTTTTTTTCAGGTTATTGTGTTTGTGATCTATGCATGCATTTGTTTTTACCTTGCAAACAGTTTCAATATCCCAGGGTAGGGTCTGTCTGCAGATCGATGACCTCGCAGGATACTCCCAGTTTTTCTTGAGCCATGGTGGCCACCTCCTTCAGCACATGAAGCTAAACAAGAAATTAAATGGGGGGGGAATAATAATGTTTTGGCTTTTCCGTCTGCCTTTAAATTTGCTGTGTTTATATTCTGACAGGCTTTACACTTAAAATATCGTGACAATAAAAAGGAATATTTTTATATTATCTCCAGATGCTGAAGACTCTGTTGGTTTTTCAATGGAAAAACAAAGAGCTGCTTCTTTCCCACCACAATGTGGAATGTTTAAGAACTTGTTTACCACCCTTTGATGCACCCTAAAAAATAAAAAAAAGGAAAAGAGCCAGCGCTGAGCCCATATTTTTGCAGCTTAACATTCACATTAGCTACTTATGTGAGCACTACGCTAATATAGAGGTGGTAAAAATGTAGTTTTTCAGTAATAATGACAATAATTTAAGCATAATCTTTTATTGTACTTTCAACTAAAGAAATAAAGCACCATTACAGAATTGACTTTTTATATATATATATATATATATATATATATATATATATATATATATATATATATATATTTTTTTTTTTAAAGACATGAACGTTATGCCTCATCAATTCATCACTTTAGTGCTCGAGTTCATTGAGTCCATGTTTACTGGCAGCCATTTTTTGGATGCTTCCAAATGAGAACTGCTGCAATAAATCTCAATGATCCCAACTACAGCAGTGTGTCAGCAGTCATTCCAGTTTGAAAAAAAAAAACACAACTTCAACCTTATGAATAAGCACAACTCTAATTAATAATGTTGCAGCACATTACTTGCAGCAGATAAAGCTCATGATTCTGAGGAATAAAATGCTTCTAAAGGTGGTGGGGGTGAAGACTGAAGCACTGCTCCGTTAACATGTTTATTTACTATCATCTACATAAATGTGACAGATGATACAACAGTTGAAGGAAGTAAGGAGGGCCGTCAAGAATGTCCCTTCACAAAGGAGAGCCATGCTTTCCACTACTTTCCAAGATCCTCCTCCTTCCATGTCCACCCTTCAACATTAATCCTGACTTTGATGGAGACTGCTGCCTTCAGTGCTATCCGACCCCCCTGCCACGCCGCAGGTACATCATGCCCTGGATAAGCCTGTTAAAGTGGCTGGGTACAATCGAAGTCAGGGATGACTCCTGGTGAGTTACAGGCATCTTTATTATCAAGCTGAGGAACAGAAAAATCTCTCAGGTGAAAAGAAAGGCCACAATGGAAAGTGTGCAGCAGACGTGTAGTGTTAACAAATAAGAGTCATCAACAGCCTCGATGCTGTGGAGATGTCTGGGCAGATACGGTCTCAGACTGCCCGCTGAGAGACCTTGCAGGGACAGAGGGGGCTACGGATAGACTCAGAGTTAATCCACTGCTACCCTCCATGGCTTTAAATGTCATTTAGTGGAGATGAAACTTTCTTCCTGTGGCCATGGAAAATGAGCCAAAGATAGACGATAACGTGAAACTGCTCAGGTAACCCGCTGAGACTCTGTCAATGAGTGGAATCGCCTACCTGTGTCCCCCAGGCAACCAGAGTGAGATCACTTCCTTCCTGTACGATCTCAGCCTGCGAGAGCGGGATAGTGTATGACTCCACGGGAACCTGCTCCACTGAGGGAGGGGGAAAAAAAAAAAAACATACACATGCAAAAGCATTACATGCAAGGTGGAATACAAAAAGGTGAAATCCCCAAAACACATTCCCTCATCATTTTGCCATGAAGTCCAGGATTTATATGCAAAAATGCACCAATCCAAAAGAACCACGCTTCCATTTTAGTCTACAGCCAGACTAGACGACAAACTGGTCAAAAACCAAAAATTCCTGCTCTTGAACATTTTATCTGGCTCTTTTCAAATGCTTCTTTTAGGCTTTTTCCAGAACCTCATCTCTCACCACAGCCAGTGTGCTTTTATCAGCACAATCTAATGCATGATCTAATGAGATCCTCTGCCAGCTATGGGCTTGCAACTCTGATTAATCTTGACAACAACACACTGGGATGGGGTATCAATCAGAAAAGGGGCCACATAAACGGAATATCAGCCCAAAAGGGGGAGCCTCGCAGCCAGCCCCTCTTTGAACTAAAGTCCAAGATAAAGTGCATGTAAGTATATGGTTTGAATAAAAGCTATTAAAGTCTTGGAAAACATTAGCACAGTCATGGAATTTATTATAACGCAAAAACTTATCATAAACTCAAACTGCCATGACTTTTTAAACAAGCAGCTTATTAGCAATATTTATACTGCACAAATGCAAACGTTTCATCTCTAAATGCAGCATTTACTGTCTTTGAATCTCATTCACCATTCTTTGGTTTTGGCTCCCAACTTTGAAGCACACAGGATCTAAAAGTGTGAGCGGATTTTGGAGAAACTGAACTACTAAAAGCATTCCTCAAAGGCAACACATAAAGTTAAAATTACAATTAGGCAAAGTAATTATACTCTGAGGAGACGCCGAGTTTGAGACCTTTCTGGAAACCTTGAATGGCTTCCATGTTTCTTTAGAGTCTGCAAGAAGCTGTAAAGGAAAGAAAAACTGCCCATCCCGACGGCTTTGGTGAATTACGTGTAACCTCCTGTTTAGGATTCCAGACGAGAAAGAAAATTGGCCAACTGAATGGAATAATAGCATTTTTCAGAATGTTAAAACTGAATTATGAAAACTAGGTTATGGTTTAACAAGTGGAATCTCAGGCCCCACAAAACAGTATGTCCTCGATGGGACAAATGAGTGGTTTTTATCCTCTTCTATGCGAGAAAGGGGAGGCCACAGCAATCAAAAAAAACATGACTTCATAATCCGAGCAGAGATCATTAGAGGCATATGGCACGAGTGCTGGTTTGCTCTGCCCCTGTAGGAAATCAAAATAACCCTGTGCACGCTACCACTAAAGGAGCCTCAGTGTGAAGCAGATTTGTCAAAACGTAAAAGCCCTTTTCAGAAGGCAATTTAACGTGTCAGTCACAATGGCAGCCTTACCAGGTCCCTACTGGTACAACATCCCTGCATGGAGATTTTTAAGCATTTAACCCTAACCCTGGGATGCGAGAACCATTCATCTGAAGGGTCAGATTTGCTACAGTATCTATAACTTGCTATACTGTGTACGCCTGCATGCTGAATTCCAAATACCCACATGGACGATGGCTTCATCTGCAATGGCCTTGGCATGTCTGAATACAGCTGTAAGTAACATTAAAGTAAAGGCCACTCATGTCTGAATAAGCTCATTTTAACAGCAGCAATGCTATGCACTCATAACAGAAAAGGGGTAGAAAACCATTAGTTACTTAAGATGCCCACAAACTGTTATGCGTTCATTCGAGCTCGATGATACGGCTGATTGTTAAGTGCTTTCTCTTACATAGCGTGACGTTTGTCAGACCCTAGTAAATGCTGTTTGCCATTTTTCCATCCGAAAATGTTACAAGAAAGCAGACGGGCTCTCACAGAATGCATCCTCAAAGACGCAATTTAAAGAAAGTCATCCAGAGCCACAACAACATTTATTATGTCCCTCTGGACCAAGTTCAGTGAAACTCAGCTGAGTTTTTTTTTTTGCATAATCTTGCTGATAAGCAGTGCCTATCACCCCTTGGCTCTCAGAGTGGAAGACTAAGAGAAAGAAAAAAAAATGTCTTACAGATGTACTAACTGAGGCAAACGGCATCACCAGAGAAATAATGCAAACCAAACACCTGCTTTCTGCTGGCTGCTATTATTGATGACAACTGATGTTATTAACTACATCAATCTAAAATATGACATGTATTGCATTTTCATATCCCTTATGAGTCAATTGCCAGTCTGTAGCTACGGCTATGAGGTATTAAAGGCATCAATAATGAAAAGTAAAAAAGTATCTGCTTTTATATATTCTGTTTTTTTAAAAATGCAAACAGATAAACATCAGTTAGGAGACTGAGTCTATTAAGGCAAAAGCTTTCTGACACTCAGGGCACCACAACTAGAATTCTGTATCCTGCTTCAAATTAGGGCATAATCATTTCATGAGTTCTTCTCATTTGAGGGCTTGTTGGGATGTATGCAGGAAGCTGGGACAGGTTCCAGCTCCTCCATGGACCCAAAACTGTTTTCTGTTCAATGGATGAACAGATAATTTAACTCATGTTCACAATAGGACACTGATGCTTAATAACATTTACATGTTCTGTAAGACTGCACCGTTTACAGTTCTGCCTGTAAAGAAAACCTTCAGCTCACATCTTTTTTTTTCTACACAACTTAAAATAGTTATAGTAAATCCTAATTTATCAAAAAAAAATACTTTATGTGCCACCACAGCTCATGCTCACAGACAGCAAACAGACCGATCTGATCGCAAGTGAGCAAGGCCAATAAATACATTGCATAATAACTGAAAAGGCCTCCAAATGTGTACCCTGTGGTATTAGGAAGTACAAATAGATTGCTGAAATAACCACATGTGATGGACCATCTCTTTACTAATTTACAATTTTTTTTCTTAAGGAAAAAGAGTGCAGATTCAACAGCATGTTTCAGTTTTTCCACATTCACTCAGTCTACACTCATTACAAAGAAACACTGCTGTCGTAACTCAAAGAAATGACTCCTTGGCTTAACCGCCTTACTTCAGTGTGGTATGGCAGCTATGGGTAATGTCTTTGTCATTAAGAAGGCTGTGAAACTAACAATAATTCTGCCCTCTGCCTCGAAAGAAACAAACCGTTCAGACAACCACTCTCATGATGTGACCCATTCATTCTCTGCCATTTTCACTCTTTACAAAGCCATCAAGTGGCCCAAACTGGACTCTTTGGCCGGCTGGTTCTGGCGCGTGCGCTGTGTGACGCCCGTGCACTAGCTGGTGGCAGGGCTTCTATCCCACTGTGCTTCATGTACTTCAAATAGTGAGGACCGAGCTCAGCAGATCACACTGGAGTTGGAGCTTAATATGAGACAAGCCTTTAGAACTGATTGAGTTTATACACAGACAGTCAGATGAAAGCAAAAGAGAAAAAAAAAATTAATCAATCAGAAAACAGAATACCGGCCATTCTGTTTGCATTATGCCAAAGCTAAATAAAATAACAGCCCATTAAAAATTCAGTTGCAATGCTGTGTTTGCGTGATTGCCCCCATATGAACCAATCACATTTGATGTGGTCTGTGTCGTCGCTTCGTACACTTATATTTGTGGGGAGGTACATGTCAGGCTGTGTAAGCAAAAATAAATCAAATAAAAAATGAAGCTATTTAAATGCGTTATCTCTGTTGCAACATCCGTTTTTACTAAAGTCCTTCGTTAGAGTATAAACTGCTCAGCGGGAGAAAGAGGCACATTTCAAAACCTCATCTGGTTCCTGTCAAAGCAGGGAGCACTAAAAAAAAAAGGTTCTTTGATTATCTTGCTACAAGTTAAGTCTGTCATTACTATAACAAGTTCATCTTCCCTGTCCATCTCAGAGCATTGAACTGTTTTAAAGGACTGTTAAAACCCCATCTTTTTAGCTGTGCATTTGATTAATTGTTGCTTACTATTGTAATCATGTCATTTTATTTTTATGGGTCTTATTGTAAAGCACTTCATGACAGCTGTCTTGAGAAGTGCTATATAAACAAAGTCTTACTTACTTACTATCAAATTATCAGCATGTGGCCGAGCCAGTACTGTGTTGTCACAGCTTTCAACAACTGTTAGCACTTTATTATGCTGTCGCTGGACACCTCTTACCACAGCAGCGTGCCCAAGGCCATGGTGGCCTTAGGTTTCTACATGCTATCCCCTAGACACTGATGTTCCCTGCACTGAAGGAGCAGAGGGGGAGAGGGTTCAGCTCGTCACTGTCAACACTTCACAGCCCATTTAGACAGCTTGCTCCACACTTGTGGCCCAGCTGATCTCAGTCACATTGTTTGTAGTCAGGCGCAGTGTTTGTTTGTCTTGCCTCACACCTCTAAAGAGGGAGAACATTTGCTTTTCATAAAAAATCCAGGCAGAAAGATGGGGGGGAAAAGAAAAAGAAGCAGCTAAGAAGTGGACAACTGAACAAACCTAAACAAGGCTTCAGTCATGTGCCAATTTCACAGTAATACTTACATACAAACTAGCTTACCTGCTGCTCTGTACAGAATCTTGGGCTCAAAGAACACACACGGGTTCTCGTCAGCAATACAGGAGAGGAGCAGCCCTTTGGCCTGAATTGGACCACGAGGTATTACAATCTGAGAAACACATTAAATCTGTTAGGCCAAACAACAACAACAACGTAACTGAACATTGCCTAGTAAACACAGTGGAATATTTAAAAGTTTAAAAAGATTTCACTTTTTACAAGCACGTCATGGTGCCAGATATATTAAAACATGTATTCTGAGTAAAGTGTTAATTCGGGCTGATCACACAGTCCAGCTCACCCACAATCCCAGCAGATCGGTTGCTGCTGGGCTCAGTTGCACCAGCATGCCCCAACATTGTCAGGCATGCACACAAGCACATAGGGGCCATGCGAACTACTGAGTACCATTTTGGGTGGCTGCATTGAAATTTCAGCAAAATGGGCTAGCCTGCAGCATCGTTTTTTCACCCTGAATTTTCATTCCTAACACATTGCCCAAGTCCATATCGGTACAGATGATTTTCTTTTTTCGCCCATTGAGATCTGATGTGTTTTCAAAGTGTTCCTTTAACTTTTTTTTTAGCAGTGTATTTGAGCTGCTTCAGCCTGCCTACACAAGCCACTTTGCAAATTACCTACTCCTCTTTTTTTGTGCTGGATCTGATTTAATCAATCTTGCTGTTCTTGCTGCCTCCGGCTTGCAGGAAAGTGTGCTCTACCCACTGTATGTATTCTACACGTGTGCTTGAAAGTGTAGGCACATCCCACAGCAGAGCCATGCCTCCAAATACATATTACTGCAGATGGAAATATCACTCTTCTTTTGACTACAGTGGTCCTGTCTGAACTTGCATTTTAGTCAAAATCCAGGTTTAATAACACCGCTGTGCATTCACCAGAGCTGAATCACATCTGTATGCTGGGACCAACCCTCAGAAAGAGGGAACAGGGCTGAGAATATGCACAAAAATATATCAGTGTGACCTTTTACTAAAACTGTAGCTGTAAACTTAGCAGGCCTCAGACTGAGGTATACGAGAAGCCTCCGTGATTAAAAGCAGTTGCACTAACAGTGTCACACAACTCTGGTTCATATTTCTGCAAGCACTGAAGATGAATAATTTCATTCCTCAGGTGCTGTTCACACACAGAGACCCAAAGTCGCAGGCTCTTTGTCTTTCACAAGACCAAAAAAGCACTTTGAGTGCTCAAATTGAGCAGAAAGGAGCTCAATAAGTACCAGTCCATTAACTATTTAAAAAAAGCTTGCAGGTGTGTTTAACGCTGAGCGTGATGTTCATACTAAACTTGCATGATAAGACACCCATTTCACCCAGCTGCTTCTCCACTGGTGCAATGAGCTGTTTCTGCATTTCTTTTTTTTCCCCCTTTTCTCAGTTATGTAATTCTGAATGGCAGAGATGTCGACCTCTACAACAAGCCTTTCCCCTTTTGCTGGAGTGCTTTCATTTAGTCGAAGTGCAGTTTAGTTAAAAAAAAAAAAAAAAAGTGCGCTAATGTGGCAGAGCTGGAGTGAACTACAAGTTCGACTGTAAACTTTGTCGGTACCTGCTTCAGATACGCCAAGTTCAAACAGTTCAAATACATCAGCGCCAACACAAGTCAAACTAAACTGTATATTTTAACTAGATTAGTGCCTTAATCAACCCTGCTTTTTACTATTGTTGTGGCAATTCACAAAAACAGCAAGTTTGGAGTGCTTTTTATTTGCATCACTGAATAATAAAAAAAACAAAAACAAAAAGAATCTTGCAAATGAACAGTTTGCTTCTTGTCAGAAATGTTCACAAACATCAACAATAATATTAACTGGAACGCATGACTCGGGGCTTTGGCTTACTTGTTGAAAAGCGGACCTACAACATATTTCATTTTTGATAACATTTATAGTTCTCCTACGATGTTTTGCAAGGAGACTTTTTAAATTCTGTTTCTGAGGTGAAATTCAGATTAATGTCTGAAGGAAAACACATACAATGAACAATGAACAATGGTGGGCTGACCTTGATACCGGGGCAGTGAGCAAAGAAGGCTTCGGGGCTTTGAGAATGGTAAAGAGATCCGTGGCCGACGCACCCCCACGGAGCCCGAATGGTGAGCTTGCCGCAGTCGAACAGGTTACCAGAGCGGTAGCGGTACTTGGCTGCTTCATTGACAATCTGGAAAGGGACCGATAGTGATTTAGATTAATGCGCATGCAGGTGAGTACGCATTAAACAAAGATGAGTGTATACTAACTCTTTGCGAGAGACCCAGGATGTTGCAGCAGCACAAACAGTAAGGTTCAGAACACAATCATGTAAATATGAGTGAAACTACTTTGCAAAAGCATCCTAAAAACCAGAGCACTTTCTTTGGTTTCTGTGAATAAAGACCTGGCTTCACATGCAGAGGCATTCTCTCTGCTATTCCCCTTAAAGACATTAAAAAGCCACTTAATTTTTAACGAGCCCCATCACCTCAAGTGTCTTTGGTTTCTTTTACATCTATAGTTTCAGATAGTGGGCTTCCTCCAAAAAGGTGTCCCAATTTTCCTCCCCTGAAGCTCAGGTGGACTGTTAATTCCGGTTTTATGTCTCTCTAAGGTCAGTTTGGACCACATCGTGTTAAGCGAGAACACAGAAGCAGAGACAGATCCCAGTCAAGGCCCGAAACCAGATTTAATCTACTGTTTGTCTGCATCGCAGTAGGAGATTCTTAAAAACTGGCTCCATAATCTCATATTTTCTTTCATGTCACCTTGACATAGCAGCAGAGACTCACATTTATCTTGTGGAGGGCAAGAATACACAGGATGACACTCGTGTCAACATGCATGCATGGCTAAACAGCAGCGCTGCCTACTGTGCTGCTCAGTGTGTTAACATCACATTAATCTTCTTTAGCAAAGCGTTGACGCAGGGGGTTGAGGAAAGGGCTTCTTTTGTTCAACTGATTTTTCAGTACAAGGCCGCAGAAATATTAAATAACAGACATTCAAGGTCTTCCTGCAAGAAATACGAAACACAAAGGAGACAGAAGATGAGCATGAAAAACAAGGCAGGTTTGTCCCCCCCCCACACACACACACACAGTCTTTCTGGTTTGCTAGAAGCTTCTAAAGGTACACAGTGTAAGATGCATCCTTGGATCACTTCTATACCAAACACAGCTATATGCTGATATTCATACAAGAAAACCACTAGGAATGCAAACCAACAATACTGCAGGATCATACCCATACTTTAAGGCTAATTTATCATTCTGTTGACTTTGATCATGAATTTTAAGGTTCAGCAAAAATGAACATTTCCAAGTTTTCTCCAGTAAATTAAAAGAAAACAGATCAAACAAGCAGGATTCTCATGCTTGTGCCTGTTCTGCATCTGTTGTTCAAACTGCTTTGCTCCTATGACACTGATGCTCGCAGTTGGTAATAGAAAAAAAAAGTCACACTGAACAAAAACAATTTCAGCTTCAGAGTGTGACCCTTTCAATGGGTGTAAAATTGATTTTGTTGCAGTTTTTATACCAAATATTAAGTGTTTTTCCGACATGAAAATTCCATGTGGCTTTTTCTGGTATCTGCAAAGTTTGGAGGGCTGAAAACTACTGGAAAAAAATTAAGGCAAATTAAAAAAAGGACCCAATTTCAACCCATGCACTTGCAGGGCCTGTCGCCAGTTTCCTCAAGACACTCATTAACAACATCCATATTTCTTGACTTGCGTGAATAGCTTACGTCACTTTGTGTCATACCTGATCAAAAGCAGGAAAGATGTAGTCAGCAAACTGGATCTCAGCAATGGCTGTGGCACCGGCAACAGCTACACCGATGCCAAATCCCACAATCCCCTGCTCACAAAGGGGAGTGTTGAAGACTCGGTCCTTACCTGGGGAGAAGATGTTTTAAAGTTTTAGGATTGCCGGATAGCAGACTGAATTTAATCATTCTCTTGGGGGAAAATAACCATAATTTTGAGAGAATTTTCTGACACTGTTCACACTTCACTGACGAGATTCCAGGGAATACTTTGTTACAATGACATGTGGTCCTAAAATAAATGAACTGAGAAGCTGATGACAGCTCTAACTAACCAAACCTGCGATGAGTACACAACCCCCATGGAGTAAAAACAGAAATAAATAAACCATTTTCCATTCTCCACCCTATAATCTGAGAAAGAGCCGCAAGAGTGGGACACTAAATTGGGGTTGAGAATGTTATTTTTGCTCTCATCTTTGTGTATTTGCCAATCCAGTCTTTTTCTGTTTCTCTGGGACGCATGCTTCTCAGCAGCGAAACTGTGCCCTTACGTGCCCTCTGGACTCACAGAGTTCAATTAGCAACCGCGGCACCACAAAGCCCCAGAGGAATGAACAATTAAGTGATCAAAATTTAGTGCCTCGCTGCTCAGACTGCAGCCGACCTCAAGAATGCAGCTTAATGTGAAAGTGACAGTAAATCGTGTGTGAGCTTCTGTCATCAAAGCAATCAGTAGTGTGTAAAGTAATGACAAAAAAGTACAACTAAGTGATGCTAAAATTGTGCCACTTGAGTCTAGAATGCAATTTTAAATAGACAACATGGAGCTTTTATAGTGCGCTGTCTGACACCCACACTGCTTTCAGTGAAACAGGCTAAGCAGGAGTGAGAGGAGAGCGAGTACGCTGCGGTTTTCAGGGAAACAGCAATCAGCACAAGCCAGCAGCAAGAGGTGGAAGGACTGATCACCGAGGTGAACACATCAGTCTCGTAAAAAGCCATTCATACAGAGCCTGCCCTGCATTACCCTCTGTTGTGTGTAATGGCTGGGGGGCAGAAGTGTGCACCATCCCTTTCAGCGTTGAGAGGGATAAAAACGGCTTCGCTATCGTCACTGTGCACAAGGATGGGATGGAAAATAATGATCCCTTTCCAAAAGGTCAACACTTCTGACGTCAATGAAAACAAAAGGCGAGGCCTGCTACTGTAGGATGCATTTGAGACTTCTCGCCATTTTCGAACTGCATACAAAATCAACTGAATATATAAACAAGAAAGGAAATCTATTGACATCCAATTATCCAATCCGCCCGTGAGAAACGAGAAAAACAATTAAATTCTATCGCTGCAAGCAGTCTCTACACTCTGCTATGGAGGAGCTGAATTTAACTGAAGACACAGTGATTTGCTATTTGGGTGCTGTTGCCATGTCATGTCATGAGACATATGTGTACCCAAACGCATTCATTGCTACGATGGTCAACTATAGTACCAAACTGAAGTGACCATCTTCTTTTAAATGTCCTCAATGAATAGCACTGCAGAGACAGAGAAACTACTTTTTTTTTCTCTTAACACTAAATCCTCTGCACATTTTTCTCTACAGGTGGAAATTTGGAGGAAAAAAAAAGTAAGAATGCATCTACGTGCCAAACTTTATCATGCAGGACTGTTGGATGCAGTGTATTTTCACCCGGCTGTTTTTAACGTGCATTTTAATTTACAACACGAGTAAAAGCTTTTAATACTTGGCTCGGGTGGAAATGTGTCACTAAAAGCAGAATCGAATGCAAACGTGCTAATCCATGAAGCATGTGGCTTAACTGTCCACTGAAACTCAAACTGCCCCAGTGGAGTCACAAAAAGAAGGTCTGCGCGGGCCTGTGAGTGGATTCTAACCTTCCTCAAATCGCTACATTCAACAAACAGAAACGCCACATTTCCCACACTGCTTCAATTTATTTGAGGTTTGATTGGCAGTCTTTTAATTAAGCCATGTCCTGTTCTGCAGAGGCCCAGTAACAGCATCTGTGTGGAGAATTAGCTCCACCAACTGCTTCTCTGTGTGGCCAACTCCTAATAGCTACAGAGGGGGAGTTAAGGGAAGACACATTAATTAGTATTGCCCTTTGAAGATTTTCTTGATATTTAATTAAAATATGTGCTACTTTTTAGTGGAAACTTGACAATATGAAAAGCACAAGTATGAATACAAAAACAGTAAGATTAGCAGCTGACTTCTTTGAGCTTCTTGAGTTCAAGGCCAGGCAGACAGTGCCTCGTTTTAACCACGAAGGAGTCACAGAATTTAGCATTCTTAGACTCGAATAAGATATTTCATCCTACACAGCCTGCAGGGGGGGCTCCCTACCTCAGTTTACCACAGTTCAGCATTAATGAACCCTAACGTGCTTGCGTTAACGTCAATGAGATGTGTCAAGGTGATACTTGTCTTCCCTGAGCCTGGTTCTGCCGGAGGTCTCTTGTAAAAGAAGAGACCTCCAGCAGAACCAGAGGAACCTGACTGTTGGGGTTCTCTCTTTAATACAGTACAAAGTGCCTTGAGACAGCTGTTGTTGTGAATTCCTGTGAATCAGATTGACGTGAATGAACAAACCTGTTCTGTGCGTCTGTGAGACACAGCAATGTGCCAAAAGGGATCTATGAGCTGTGACCATTAAAGCAGATCTAACCAGTTATCCTGTATTTTCAGCTATATACTGTATATTATGTTAAAGTGATCGTAAATATGGCGTCAGCATGTGTGCAACTAACCCTTGATTGCTGGAAGCTTAGGCTTCAGACAGCTTTTTTCTAGTCTTGGCTCTCTGTGATGTAAATAAAAGTGGATATTCCTAATATGGTCATCTCATATAAAAGCCACACCTCACAGTCTTCTGAATATGAAGGCAAACCAATTCTATTCAAAGTGAGCAGTCACGTCATGACTGCTCAGTTAAAGCTGAATAAGACATGTGGAAACCCAAAAGCACAGTTCTTGCATTACCTGTCAGTCTGTCACAGGTTACACGGATACTTAGGAACAGAACAGAGTCATCATTAATGTTATTATTAGAACCTGTTATTTTATGACTATGACAAATCAAAGTATTAACTGTAAAAACGAGCTGTGCGGCAGGCCTTGGGTCACGGAGAACAGGCAAGATTATTTTTATTTTTTAAAACCTTCTTACAATATAATCTAAATAAATACAATAGCTGTGATAAAAATCATTTTCACCACTAAAACTCATCTTGGTGATGTCACTAAACAGTATATAGGTTTGTGGAGTTCTGCAGGACTATATGCTGTTTACAGTGTCAAATCTTCCACTAAATCCTGTCTGTTAGCCATAACCAAGGTTAATCAGAGACAGCCACTAGCTGTGTTATGGATTACACCTGTGCTTCCCCTGCTGTGACTGCATACAAGGCAGATCCTCTTCAGCAGGATCGTTCTAAACAACCTTAAAGGTTTCTAAATGCACCATTTAATAATATCAGAAAATTAAGACAAGATAATGACCTCAAAAACTCATAACAGTGAGCTTCATTCTACATCAGCTCAATGTATCAAGGCTGTAAGACTGTGCGCCAATAGATCGTTCTGGTCCTCTGGGTGAACACTGAGCAGTAACAGGACCTTCCGAGATCAGTGGGTGGTGAGATTCTTAGCAGTATTCCGCTGCCATCTAGTGGCAAAAATCAGATAGAAAACAAGTTACTGACATTTTTTTCCCCCCTTCCAACTCTGCAATTGTGATTTTTGAGTGGGATAGCTAATGCCTACCAAATACTCAAAGACTTAAAAGATGTATGAAAGACTAAAGTCTGGCAGCCTCTCAGGCCTAAAGAGAATTCAGAGTCTTTAGTCACAGACTATAAGATTTTGCAGACTTTGGATGTTGCGGGATCACTATTTCCAAGACTGCAGCTAGATTCTCATGCTCGTGATAGAAATTCTGAAGGTGAAAAACCTTTGAACCATGGAGCAGAAACAGAGAGAGCTTCTTCCTTCTGTGTGCAACACTTTGTTCTGAATAAACCGCCACAAAAGGAGAAAAAAAAGAAAGAAAAGGAAAAAAAAAGACCAGAAAACACTACAGAATGGGGACACAATATTTCCCAATGCTGACTGAGAGAACAAGGAGAGCATACCTATTGTTCTATTGTTCAACTGACTGAACTTCACTATTTACATGAGCCAAGGAACAAAAACCCAAAAAAAAAAAAAAAAAAAAAAACCCCACACCTCAAAATAAGGAAAACATCTGACTTAAGCCAGTGCTGACTTAGTTCTAAGGCCATTTTACACCGAGCAAAACCAACTTTGGCAAAGCTGTCATTTTGTGTGACACTGGGCATTGGCATGCAATTGCTAAAAATCACTTAAAACCTTGTTTGGTATAAGGCCAGCGTTAAACCGGAGAGCAGCATCTTACCATATTTGTCCCTCAGCCCCACTGTGCATCGGAACACTCCGCCAAAGGCAACATCTTCCCCAAAGATGACTGCAGAGACACAAGACAGTACAGTCAGCATTGTGTGTGCTCCTCAGCACGAAGGTACAAAAGAGTGGAACACACCGTAAGCTCAGTTTACGATGCAAAATGATGTCCTTAATGCTGAAATCGCGTGAAATTTAGCCCACAGTCCAAAAATAACCTTACTTAAAGTTACAGTGTGTAAAATTTTCACCACTAGATGTCAGTAGATTGCAGGTACTGAGCCGATTTGCTGAGGATATGCTGAACTTTTCTGTTGGTAAGCGCTTCTGTTAGCCTCTGTTAGCTGTTGAACGACCTGAAACGTCCCTCCATGGCACATGAACACCTGTGACTTCTCTCCTCCTCCGCCTTTGGTGTTTTATGCATGTGACTGGTCTCTAGCCACATATGTAAAATGTGATTAGTCAGAAGGGAGATGTGCCTCCCGGGGACTGTATTCAAATATGGTGGAGGAACATGGTGGCTTCCACAAACCGGCACCCGCTCATATGTATTTTTAATAGATTATAAATTTATGAGAATGCATCAGTTTGTTGGAAGATGTAATTACACACCAATCTATGTATATTTATGAGTCCAATATCCTTTGCTTCTATGAAATAACCTTAAAAAATTACAACTACTGATGCCTGATTCAATTTTTTTTTGGGGGGGGGGGATTCTCCTATGATGGACTTATTTATCCAGGCCTGTACCTCTGACCATTTCATAATTCAGCTGTTCATGTTTTGAACTGATAGAATTGAGGAAAACATTGTATAAGTAATACTGAAAACTCATTGGAATATTGCCTTGTACCTGCTGTAGGATCGTTGGCCAGAGTGTTGTCCAAGGCACTTGTAACTGACTGGAACAAGTTCATCTTCTGGGTAGAACCTTAAAACATAAAATAAAATGAAGAACACACACACAAAATACAGATGCATTAATCACTTGTTTACACTCTACATTCGGACTGTTGAACACAACTATGATTCATCCTAACACGTATAGCAGGAAAGCTAATCACATAAACTTAGCGATGAATTACAAAAATGAAGCTTCCTTTGTCATGTCTCCATTAATTAAGCAGGTAAAAACAGTGGAGTTGATTCCAAGCAGGCACTTGAAAGCTGTGGCTGCGAACCCACAATATACAGGAGTCTTTGATGCAGGTGAAACAGACCATCCTTTGGGTGCAAACAAAACAAATATAGCAGAGAGAGACAGCATTAAACATGAAATGACCAAATCACCATTTTGGTTTTAGTGATGGACGAAAAGGCCAGATTAGTCTTAAAAGCCAAAGCAGCTCTGGTACAGCAACTCTTGACCTACATCAATGTGCTGTAAAATTACTGGAGATCAGTTTCTCTCACGCCATTCAGTCTTAGCCTGGCCAGCCCAATAAGTAATAACGGTTATCCGGTATTCTGTGAAAAAAATAAGTCAGGTATTTATTATTCCAAGCACACCTGAATGCAAAACCGTGCTGACAGAGCGGTCAAAATGCCTGCCTGACCGCGGGCTTAATACCTGAACGGAAAACCCGCATGCAGCTGTTTCCTGCCAGCTGACCACAGCTCAGTTATGACTCGGTTCTTTTGTGGTTCCAAGGTTAAACTGTGGAACCTTACAGTTCTAACAAGCACAACTCGGTCCTCATGTTAGCCTGTTAGCCAGCCACTCACCATACTGGGTCGGGACGGGGTCAGGCTGGAAGGTAAAGTGTGCCGCATGCCTTCGTTGTGCTTTTGTGCGGGAGCTGCAGCCCGGCGATAGCTTTAGCAGGGTGGCCCCAAAAGAGCTGGGACCGATGGAAAGTTTCGAGTTTGAACCCCGAATTAACAGCCGCGCAGCAGCCGCCATCACTGTTGTTATGACTGAACAGGAAGGACAAGATGAATCGACGAGTGACGATCGTCTATTAAAACAACTACTGCATTTTTCTAGCGCCGGATCACCATTCCTTTTGTATTAAAGTACAAGAACTCAGTGGCGTTCAAGCAACTTATTTTGAAATATATATTTTTGCTGTTAAAGTTTCAAAACCTATTGCAGCATTAATCAGAATATGGTCAGAAAAAAAGCTGGTCGAGAAAGGTGAAGCAGAGCAAGGCGATAGTCTGCTCTTTGTGGTTTTCGGGAATAGTGGCAGAGTGAGAGCTCTTCTTTTCTTCCTGCAAAGGCTGTGATTGGTCAAAAGGGAGGGTGGTGTGCGGAGGACACCCAGGTGTCTGAATTCACTTCGCTCACAAGATCGAAAAGTGGCAGGTGGTGGTTTCCAACCCAACTTTTTATAATTTTTGGCCCATATATATGAAATAAATCAATAGAAAACCAAATTTTGCTATATTTCTAACCGACAAACCCTGATTACAATTCTCTTATTTAGTTGAAAAATAAGAAAGCAGCAAAGACCCTAACTGTATTTGCGACATACTATAAATTTATCGACTAACATAAAACAATTACACCATGCCTCATCTGTCTTTTATTAATTTTTACTATGACTTGTAGTTTACTTTTATTTTAACTAATTAATTTTGCTAAATCAAATTGAATGGAGAAAGAATTAGGCATTCAAAATTAATGGGGCAATAGAATGACAAATAGCGTGGCATTCCAATGTCATTGCTGTAGATCCTAGTGTGTTGCTGTTGTGTGTTGCATCCTTCTCCAATATGCTATTCCAGCATTGCTCCGTCTCCAGCCTTGGTGGTGGGGGTGTTGCGTGTATGTGTGTGTAACTGTCTCCCTGTCACTGAAAGTACACCTTGGATGGTTCAGTGGAGAGCATCTGATTTATTGTCCTGACTTCTGTCTTTTTGGTATATCTCTTTAGGTGGTCAGCCAAGGCTGTGAGTCTTTGCTTGCCAGTTTCTAAGGCCTCAGGTGTGGACAGCTTGCTTTACTTCTTAGGCACTCCTTTCTTTATCACACCTTTCTCCAGTTCAGATACTGTCTAACTTCCATCCATGCTGCCTTAATCTTAGCCTCTAGTCTTTTTTTCCATGTAGGGTACTGAACCTTGTGACTATTCATCTTATAGCCAAGCATCTCAAGGATCACCGTTGCCGTGGTATTGATCAGCTGGGTGGCTTCAGTGATGTCGAAATAGATTGTCTGCAGTGCTGCATTTGCATCTTCTAGTAGACTTTCAGAGGGTAATTCATGTAGTCTTGCTAATCAGCCACAAAGGGTCCAGGTTTCCAGCTTAGCCATCATCTCTTTCTAGTCAGCTGCTCTGGCATTCACTGTACCAGTTGTTCTTGGTGCTTGGTACCCATTCTCAGAGTTTGGGGATATCTCCCCACTGACCCCACAGCATTTGTAATTCCTCAGTCTCTAGTTGTGATAGCAGTTATTGGAACACTGAGCTACTAGTTGTTTTGATGTCACTAAATATTGGGTGTCAATGAATTCATAGGTCCCACATCCTCTTCATGTAACCCTTTCACTGAGTTAGTAGCATTCCAACAGTTCCTGATTCTGGATAATACACTCCTGATCAAAATTTTAAGACCAGTTAAAAAATTGCAAGAATTTGCATTTTGCACTAATGGATCTTAAGAAGGTCCTAAGTAGAGCTTCACAATGCTAAAAGAAGAAATTGGCGCAAGAGACAAAAACT
Organism: Pterophyllum scalare; assembly: GCA_024447675.2. Taxonomy (NCBI): domain Eukaryota; kingdom Metazoa; phylum Chordata; class Actinopteri; order Cichliformes; family Cichlidae; genus Pterophyllum; species Pterophyllum scalare. Next base: position 36,837 of record JAMQGT020015017.1, read on the forward strand.
TTAGAGCAGGGAATTTATTGAAAACTGCATTTACACTTAAACATGATTTTTTTTTCAGCTGATCAAAAGTTTAAGACCATAGCCCCCAAAACAGAAATCAAAGTGTCAAAAAAAGGACTCAGTAATGAGTAGCTCCACCGTTCTTGTTGATCACTTCAAACAATCTTTTAGGCATGCTTGATGCCAGTGTTTCCAGGAGGCTAGTGGGAATGTTGCTCCAAGTGTTGAAGATGGCTTCATGAAGGGCATCCACTGTCTGGAACTGATGTCCATTTTTGTAAACTTCCCTTGCCATCCATCCCCAAATGTTCTCAGTCGGATTTAGATCAGGGGAACATGCAGGATGGTCCAAAAGAGTGATGCTATTCTCCTGGAAGAAGTCCTTTGTCAGGCGGGCATTGTGAACTGCAGCATTATCTTGTTGAAAAACCCAGTCATTACACACAGACGAGGGCCCTCAGTCATGAGGGATGCCTGCTGCAACATCTCCACATAGCCAGCTGCTGTTTGATACCCCTGCACAACCTGAAGCTCCATTGTTCCATTGAAGGAAAATGCACCCCAAATCATGATGCCCCCCCGTGCCGTGTAGAAAACATCTCAGGTGGGATCTCCTTGTCATGCCAGTAACGTTGGAAGCCATCAGGACCATTAAGGTTGTGGCACGGTGTGAGAGGCTTTGCTTATGCAGCTCAACAATCCTACCACATTTAAAGTCAGTGAGCTTTATTGCTTTTGCAATCAGGTGGTCTCGACAGTGTAGAGACTTGACAGAAAATGACATGGAATCCAGATTTTTGCACAGCTTTTGGCTTTTAAAGGCTATGGTTTTAAACTTTTGATCAGCTGAAAAAAAAAATCATGTTTAAGTGTAAATGCAGTTTTCAATAAATTCCCTGCTCAAAAGTTTTTGCCTCTTGCGCCGATTTCTTCTTTTAGCATTGTGAAGCTCTACTTAGCACCTTCTTAAGATCCAATAGTGCAAAATGCAAATTCTTGCAATTTTTTAAACTGGTCTTAAGATTTTGATCAGGAGTGTATAGTGACAACCAAAGTCACCTATTCCCTGTGACTTTGAAATAGGTTGTGGGTTCAAATCCTCAGGCTAGGCGCCCCAAGCTTACCTCAGATTATAAGTGAGACATCGTTGAAGTCATACCAGCTCAGATGAATCCAGATTAACAAGGTCTGCATTAAGTGTTGAGGAACCAGGACACATTGAGGGGCTACTAGAACACGGCATAAGTGGAAAAGAGAGAGCATTTGTTTGTACAATTTGAAAGTATTGCCGCCACACAGCAAGAAGCTTCTGGGTTCAAAGCTTCCTGGGGCTTTTATGTAGAGTTTTGCATATTTTCCAAAGACATGCATGTTAGGTTTACCAAGAAATTGTTAATCGGCTGTGATTTTGAGATAAAGTTCCAGTCCATTTCTTGGTTTGAACGGGTTTTAGCACAGTTTACCATAAAAATCCAAAAGAAGAAGAAAGAAAAAAATCAGATGTTTCAGAGACGTTCTGCAGGTATGCCATGCTCAGAAGTTACACAATTTGTCAATTAAAGTTCCTTCATGTCAGCTGGAACAAATAAACTAACAACTCTTATGGTGCAATACAGTATGTTTATTTGACTACACTGCACAAACTGATAAGCCAAAACATTAAAACCAGGTTAAGCGAATAACACTTATGGGTTCTGCCATTCAGGCAGCTCTTAGTCTTAGCCTCTTAGAAGTACCACCCATTTAAACGCTGTTGCAGACCAAGGACATCATTTAATGGCAACAGCACTCCCCAAAACAGGAGGACAATGCATCCCATTACACCCCCAAAAGTGCCTAGGAAAGCCTCAAAACACAAAAAGTGTTGCCCTGAACTCCAAAGATCCCAATCTGAAACAGCATTTACAGGATGCACTGGAACAAGCAATATCCGTGGGATGAGACCCCATCCCGCAAATGACAGGATCCAGATGAGCCACTGCAGAAGGTCTTGTGTCCATGTCACAACAGGTAATTTCTTTGTTTATTGGTTTCATTTTCGGTGGTGCGAGGGTGGGGGGCACTCAATATTAACAGGTAGTTTAAATGATGGCTAAATGGTGTATGCTTATATTTACTAACATAAGTAAAAACAAAATTATTTGATATTTTGTTTCAAGAAAAACAGATTTGTTCATTCTTTACTTTAGTGGTTAAAAGGGGGTCAAAACAAGAAAAGAAAATCCACATCTTCCAGAACAGTTAAGATGATGACTTTGCACACTCTGCAACATCCAGCTTCCTGCCACTGCTGCACATTTTTGCCAAATTCTGTGAGGATCAGAGAGCAAAATTAGTGCTTCAGAAACTTGTCTTAGAAGAAGTTTCAGCAGGTTAATCTTACATTAGCTGCTCGGATGATGCTGTTTGGAGACTGGAGGGCTGCGAGGTCTGTCAGGATCCTCTTAAGATCATTGTTAGAAGGATATTCTGAAAAAAGGAATACATGTCAGTTTCTAATGGTGGCCAACAAAGGCAGCTTCTTAGTAAACAAACTTTACTTATGTGTATGTACCTGGTTCAGGTGATGCTTGTGGCTTGAGCTGCAGATATGGATGCTCCAGCAACTCTGCAATAGAGATTCTCTCTCTGGGGTTTCGTACCAAGCATCTCTGTTTTTTAAAAATAAATAAATAAAAAGACCATAAAAATGGGTTATTTTTAATTTTACATCACCTTAGTAACACTTCTGATTGTTTTATTCAGGAACTCATTACAATCTCTTTTTAATTAATGTAAAACTAAACAGAAGTGCCATCTGTGGGGGAAAAAAAAGTGTATAATTCTTGACTAGTAACTAAAAATTGATCCAGACCAGACCAAAAAATTTTTTTTTTTATTTAATTTAATTTTGTCTAATTCTTTTGTTTCACCTTCAACACATCCAGTAAATCCTTCTCCGAGATGTCGGGAAACTCTATCTTATGAGAGGGATCGATGATGGCGTGCAGCTTGCTGATCTGATTGGTGATACTTTGGAATGGAGTCTTCCCGTAAGTCATACAGTACAGGATACATCCGAGTGACCACACGTCACCTTTGGGGCTGATCTGTAGAACAAAATTAGCAGGGGGTCTCTTAGATGTTGCTGCATTCATTATTTAGATAGTGAACCTGTTAAATCAGCAAATATGAAGACAAGTACCTTTGAGCGTGCTTTTCCTGTCTGGGATGACGTGTCTTTGATGGCTTCAGGGGGCATATAGTTTAGAGTTCCTACCTGTGTTGACAAATGATCAAGTGTTACACGTGTTAAGCCATTATTTCCCCATTACTCTATATCTTGTCTCTAAAGCTGAGACAACTTTACAGACAAGATCATGGGGGCTTGCCATGATGCACAGAGTGTTTCTTCTTCACTCATCAGTTTTAACTGTGTTTATCCATCACTACTGTATTTAATAATTAGCAATTATTAAACTCTCTCTCTATTGTTTGCCTTTTGTCCCGTCTCTTTGTTTTCTTTCTCCTCACCCCCACCCAGTCCCAGCAGATGGCTGCCCCTCTCTGAGCTTGGCTCTGCCAGAGATTTCTTCCTGTTAAAAGGAAGTTTTTCCTTCCCACTGTTGCCAAGTTCTTGCTCATAGGGGGTCACATGGAGTCCTGCTCTACCATATCTCATCCTGTAGGTGCTCTTGGATTGAGATCTGGTGACTGTGGAGGCCAGTGAACTCACTGCCATGTTCAAGAAACCAGTTTGAGATGATTTGAGCTTGTTCTGTCATGATACTGGAAGCAGCCATCAGAAGATGGGTGCACTGTGATCATAAAGGGATGGACATGGTCAGCAGCAATACTCAGGTAGGCTATGCTGTTTAAATGATGCTCAACCAAGTACCAAGAGGCCCAGCCTGTACCAAGAAAATATTGCCCATGCCATACACCACCACCACAAGCCTTTTTTTTTTTTTTTTTAAATTAAAACTTCTATTGGACAATAGATGATTGTGTAAACTTTTGCAAATTGTAGCCTCAGTTCCCTCTCTAACTCACAGGAGTGGCACCTGGTGCGGGGTCTTCTGCTGCTGTAGCCCATCTACTCCAAGGTTTAGAGATGCTTTTGAGCATACCTTGTTTGTAAAAAAAAAAAGAAAAAAAAAGAGAAAAAGTTATGGAGTTACTCTGGCCTTCCTATCAGCTCAAAGCAGCCTGGTAATTCTCCTCTGCCTTCCTGCATCAAAGAGGCATTTTCAACCAGAAAACTGCTGCTCACTGGATTTCTCATTTTCAGACCCGAGTCTGTAAAACCCAGAGACGGCTGTGTGAGAAAATCCCAGCAGATCCTCAGGCCAGTCCATCTGGCACCAACAACCATGAGAGTTCAAAGTCACTTAACTCCACCTTTCCCCTCCATTCCGATGCTCAGTTTGAACTTCAGCAGGTCGTCTCACAGGTGTTCTAAGACAGACAAGCATTTAGGCACGTCTACATGCCTTAATGCTTTGTGTTGCTGCCATGTGACTGCTAATACAAACATCTAATCAACCAAGTAGTTGAACAAGTGTACCTAACAAAGTGGCTGGTGAGTGTATATTGTATAGAATTGAACTTTAAAAAAAAAAAAAAAAAAAGGTCCATTAAGATAAGAGCAGAATTATAATTGTCTTACATTAAAGACAGGCTTTGAATTGCACATGACAATGCTTCCTTTCTTGTAGTCAGCACTGTGGCTGCACCAAATCTTGTTACAATATACTTTCTCCACAGCAGATAATTTGATTTATTATAGCAAAGAAAAAAAACAAAACAAAAAATAAAAACAACCCACACAGGTGAAATAAATTTCCTTAACAATGGCTCTGTTGCTTTAACTTTCCCAGTAGACCATGATCACAAGCCAGCAAGCAGCTGGACCTCACCTTAGTGGAATGCACTTATTCATACAGTACATCTGTGTTATTAATTCGTCTGTGCTTTTCCTGCTATGTCAAAACATCTGTTGGTCTATTGGAGGGGACACTTGGAAGAAATGACTGTGGGTCCTCAATCTATCTTATCTGACAGACGCTGGAAGAGATACAGTTTCTAGCCTGGGATTGGGAATCTGTAGACATTGATCATGCAAAAAGAAAATGTTTGAATCTCAGGCTACGCTGAACAATCTACCGCCACTATCATCACTCCTCTGGATTCACACATTCCCCCCCACAATTACATTCCTTTATAGTTTGATTGTTGGGGAGCCTAGCTGACATGACACAGGAGAGATACAGAGTATTCACTGGTATGACTTACTTGTGAATCCTTCATAATGCTCGTTACATCTGGTTGGATTCTATTTGCGATGCCAAAGTCGATCAATTTCAGCGAAGCATTCACTATGACAAAGTTAGCTGGCTTCAAGTCACTGTGAACAATTCCTGTATAGAATATAAACACATGCAGTGGTTGGAAATTACCAAAATTTCCAGCACCATTCAGTAAACAGTGATTGTCAGTGGGAGCAACAATAGTGAGAGGCACAAGAGAAAAGAACCATGTTTGTGGATGGTATGGACGGCCTCCAGCATGTTCTTCCAGTAGAACTTCCTCTCTAGAGGGTTCACAGTTGTGCGATTTCGCAACCAAGTGTTCAGATCCAAGTTTCCACACTCCATCAGCATGTAGATATAGCTGTTGGTTATTTCACTAAAAAAAGAACACACACACACACATTACTGTGAGGGATCGATATTGCAGGTAAACAAAAAAGACTCGCTGTGATATATTAATACACATTATTTCTGGGTAGGCTGTGTACTCACTAGTCGTAGAGCTTTATAATTTGGTCGCTATACTGCTGCAAGTGGTTCAGGTGTTCAATTTCATTTTTGTAACTCTCTATTGTCTGAGCATCAGCCTCCTCCAGGTTGACATATTTCACTGCATACAGCTGCTTTTTATGGTCGAGCACCTGGTAGACCTGGGGGGGGGGGCGTAATTTAAAATACAACACTGGAGGCCAACTGGAATGTTGGACCATGGTGAAATGTTTTTAACCTCATGGGAACTCAGCACTGTTTTACCTTGCTTGATCCACCACGTCCAATCATTTTCAGAATGAAGAACTGCTTCCCCTTAATGGTAATGGATTCATTGGACAATGCACCAATAGAAGCCTAAAATGACATCCAAACAGAGATATATTTTGTCATTACAGTTTAGAGTAATATTTAAATTACTGCTGTTGTGTCCAACTGACTGAACTATCTGAACTCTACTTGGAATTTGAGTGACTGTTTACTGTTCAGTAAGACTGGAAAAAGTTTGTTTACAGTCTTGTGCAATATTACACCTAACACACATCTGAAGTCTTAAAAAAAACAACAAAAAACAAACAAACACAGCAACAAAAAAAAACAAAACAAAAAGGTATGTTTTCATATATAGTACAAAACCAAAAGTAGGGCATGAAAATGTACCTGTGGGGTCTGGGCACACAGTGTTTGATTTAGAGGTGTGCATGGCTGCTGAGCAGGCCCAGCTCTGTGTGCTGCTGCAGAGGAAGACACCTCAGGGCCTCTCTTTACAACAGGAGTAATAAAACTGAGAGGAGACAGATGGAGTTATGTAGAGTATGACAATTTATTTCAATAAAAATATACTAAAATGAAAGTGCACTATATTCTAAATTTACTTAATGATCCCTACAATAAAGCATGACATTTAAATACAGTTCCTAATGGAAACTAAACAGCAGAATTACAGATATCCAAAATGCTTTTGCTTATGCAGCACATTTAAAGAGATTTCACAGATACCCAAGTCAGAGTATTACCTGTTAACAGCTGGATTTCTGTAGTTGTTAGGCGTTTGGTAGACCAAGTCAACTTTGGATGGAAATTGGAGGGATGGCGTAAGGAAAGACTCCGGCAGACGAGGAATGGGTCTGAGTTCAGGAGGTGTAGTCCGTTTATCCTTAAAAGAAAAAAAAATGTTTCAGGTTAAACAAAGTTTAATAATCTTTTGAGACAAATAGAATGTTAATGGTAAAAATTACTTGAAATTGTCATAACAAAACAAACGCACTGGATGTGAAGTTCAAAGTCTTTGGGACTGTAAAGTACCACAAATTGAGACAAGGAAATTTTACTGAGATTCCTCAACTTGATCATTTATAAAACAGAGACAAGTAAGTTAAAACACTTACTTTCAATTATGTGACATATGTTCTCAGTCAAGATAATAAAAGCCCACCAAGGCTTCAGACATGTCACAAGGATTACATGCTCTGCATAAAACCAGCTGGCACATAAATACAACTGGCTAAAGTTTTTATTTATATTTTACCATCTAAAAATTTAGCAATAAATAAAAAAAGGGCCATCAGACCTCTGGAGAAACATGCCGGTTAATGGAAGTTGGGATCTTCCACTCTGATAAGGACTCCCTGCTGGCAGGTTTGGACTGTTCTACTGAACGATTCACAGGGACGCGAGCAGGAAGCTGCAATTCCTGGATTCCCCCACACACAGACATTACTGGAGCACTTGTTTTCATATCTAAAAGAAATATTGGGAAAAAATTACAAAAATTATTAATTTTAAAAGCATTCAAACCACTGCTTTGAACCATGCAACGAATCAGCTTCCAATGAAGCTCTACCTGTGGGAGGATCCTCCTCACTGGTGGGCAGTAGTTGCTTTTCTCCAGCTTTAAGGTTACGTATGGCCATCTCCAGGAGCTCAGGTGGCTTTGCATTTAATGCCTGGGCTTTGTGCAGAATTGATGTTGCTTTGAGGAGATTACCTTAAAAGAGGATGGATAGGAGAATTAATAAATGGTACTCCACCTATGTTTTGATCAAGGAATGGATTGACATGTACACATTTTAATGGCTGAACACAGCTATACCTATTGGTCAATGTAGATACAAGGATCCATGGATCAGATCTAGACAAAAACTGTGTTCCTACCAGGTGTATATGGGCCATTATTGTAATAGATTACATTGAGATAGATTTTTATTTAAAAAAATAAACCTTTTACACTGACTAAAGGATTTTACAATAGGTACTAATTATATATATTCTATTTGTAGTGACCAATTTCAAATATATATTCATTTAAAATATTCTTCTCAACAAGTTACACTTACATCAATTACCTTTCATATACAGTGCAATTGGCTTCAGCGGTGGTTATGCAATTTTTCTCAAGAAAGGATTTATTTAGATGCTTTTACTGAAGTACATCAATATTTTTCTTTAGTGGTTCCACCTTTTACACGGAATTCTTTTAAAATCAATTTATTATTATTATTATTATTATTTTTTAGGAGTCTTAATGTTATGACAAACATAGCCTTTATTTTTATGAGTTTCTCCTTATTTTCAGCCTTTCAGTGTTTTAAGAATGAGGCTCCAGATTTGGTGCACATACCTTGAAAGACCTCAAACTGGGCATGTGCAATGTGGACAAAGGCAAAGGCTTTGCAGTTGGATCTCGCAACTATGAAGTGGTCCTGTGCTTCATCTGGATCTTCAATCCTGCTGAAGAAAATAAGAAGTCAGTTCTGCAAGGTAATATTTGCTTGTACCAGTACTCTTTTTGGTGGGACTGAAGAGCTGAATCTGCTTTTTTTTTTTTTTTTTTTTAAAGCAAACTGAGCACATAAATAATCAGTTAACATGATCAGAATGGCTTATGCCATTTCCATACTAAAGGAAACCCAGCAAATGTGGCTGGAATCCATATAGCAACACAGGCAGGAGTCTCTTGACATAATTTGTATGCAACTCAAATGCAGCTATTAGCTTGGAGACGTCCTGATAGACTCATTTCTCGTCTGCCACCAAGCATATAAACGTCTGCACCTCCTCATTCGACCACGGTAATGGTTTGTGTGCCTCCATTTCTTGCTGTTGGGTTTTTAAAATGGCACAGCTGATTCTGGTGAAGGAATCACTCTCATGACTCATCTAGTGATGACACTCCCTGGCCAATCAGTGGCATGCTGTTCTTCGATGTCACATTTACGGATCGCTTGGAACCCCGGCTGAGTGGGTACTAAAAAGTACCTGGTACCAGGACCGAATGGAAAAGCCTTACAAACCGTGCCGAGTTGAGTTGAGGCATGCTGAGTAGGTACTAGTGGAAACGCAGCATTTAGTGAGCAGGCATTTGGTGGATCCGTACCAGCTGGGCAGCCAGAATAAGAACGGACTGTTAAAATCTACAGAGGATACTACCCAATTCAAAATGATATCATGATACTTCCAGGAAATTCGCAATAATATTTATGAAAATATAGATAGAACCCCCCCCCAAAAAAACCAAAACAGTGTTTTGATGATTGCAGCTCACAGCCAGCAGCATTTATCAGTTCACCCAAACTGCAGAGCACTTTCCATCCTTGTTTTCCCAATCAGCTGCAGTCATTAATGTCAGACTACCTAATTCAAAATGTGAATCTATTGGCAAAAGGTGCCAGCAGCAGGAGCAGCATTATAGTGCAATTGTAGTGATATAGTGCAAGTCAAAAGTAGTCTAGGTAGCACAACATAACTGCTTAACACTTTTCAGTATAACACACAAAAAGCTAATTTAACCCTGTAACTCTTCAGGAGCTGCATAATATCATCATATAATTAAAAAAAAATTTTTTAAAAGATTTTCTACCTGTGAGGTTTTATTTTGGGTTGAGCTTTTTTAAACAGGTGCTTAAAGAACCTGTAATTTCCATCCACCGTTTGTCCTGAAACCAGCGAGTGCTCCCGCCATGCTCGTTGAATCATTTGCTTACTTTTGGGTGGCACATCACCAGCTGCTAGTATATCCTTCTTTGTAGCCTGGTTGTACTCAGTGTGTGCTTTTGCCTCAAGTGTGAAACAAGTTTGTTGCTTCCACCTTTAGCAGGAACAATTTTCTTGCATATTTTGCAAAGTACAGTGCTTTATTGGAGGCCGTTAAAATAGCTCCCTTTTTACTAAGTTTTCATTGGAGGCTGGCATGCTGCTCTCACTGTTGTGCATACTAAGGAGCGTAAAAGCATAGTGTTACAATATGACACTTTTATATCACTTAAAAACATATACTGGTATTATGGACGATATGATGTGGCAACGTCCCAATCCATACTCACCCCTTTAGTTCTGCATATCGGACTAGTATTCTGGCATAGGCAGTGTTTTTGCTGTACTGTCTGATTGGCAGTCTGGAGAAGACTTTAGCATAACAGTCCTTGAGCTTATTAAGAAGGTTGATGTCTGTGTGGGGGTTGCCTCTCTTCTCCAGGTTGGTCAGGCATGTCCAGCATGACTCAGGAGAGCTGGAATTGACGATTTGATCAAAACTCAAAGTTACATCTGTTGGAGAGAAAGAAAAAGAAGTTATTAAAGCAGGGAAGGGGACTAAAGGTCTTTTGTTCTCACAGCTCCAGAAAATAAATTTAGTGCAGCAATAGGTAATACAGTACCTTCAGTTTTTGAGGTGTCCTTTGTGTCACGGTTTTGAAGGAGTGTTGTGGTTGAGTCTACAGCTGCCTGGTCCTCCCAGAGGCATTTCTCTGGACTGAGAGCTGGTGGCTGAGAGCACACAAGACAAGGATTTAACATTTCTTTCACTGGCTCAAACTAAACTTCTTCACAGACAAGTAATGAAAACTGCTGAGTGTAGAATTTACCATGTAAAAACAGGTTTATTTGTACTCACTTGAACATAGACTGAATCCCAATCCGCAGCACTGTTCTTTGAGGAGGATAGCCCAAATATTGGGTTCGCATTTGAACCAGATGTTTGCCTAAGACATAATAACACAAACATGTATATTAAAAAAAACAAAATAAAAAACATTTGACATCAAGAGACACTGCAAGCAAAGAAACTTAAGTTTATTTACATGTCTTTATATTGTATTTCTTGGATTATAGTTTTCATGGCATGTCATGTGAGTTTTCAGTAGTTTACAACAAAACAAAGGCAGTGTTTTACAAGACAGGCAAGATTCCTCAGTTCATTAAACAAAAGTACCATGTGTTAGCCCTCAGGGGTCTCCCAGACTCAACACTTTGCCTGAGGCCTTGCAAGCCTAATGAGACCAACAAATGAAAAGTATAATTTATAACATTTCAGTACCATTTAAAAAAAAAAAAATCATGTTTTTATACTATATGTATGCACAGTGGCACAGACACTCACTGAGCATTTTGCTAAAAGCAGCATACAAATCTTGGGTAGGTCCTCGCCTTGCTTGCTAAAAGAGGTGACATGCGCTAAGATGTTGGAAACTTTTGTTTAAGATTCTTTTCTCAATTCATGCTGCCAATCTCCCATTATACCTTTAACTCACAGCTGTGCTACTGGAGTCAGATCTGGGGTCCTGCTCATATAACAGTTAAACAATCCAGACTAAAATTGCACACAAAAGCCCAAAATGCTCTGTGGACAGACACTTAGATTTTATTTTTAAAAAATTTATAAATAAAATTACATTTTCTTATAAATAACAGTCAACTGAGAAATGTCTGCAAATGGATCAGCCTCCTGTCCCACCTTCTTCACGCCTATATTAAAATTGTAGATGATGGGCCTACTGATGAATTAGTTACAAATTCCTCTACCAGTGCCAGCGCATTCTTCACACAGTGTTACACACAGCTGACACCCCAGTATTTATAGATCTGACAATGAGACTGATTGTTTCACACTCTCAAAACAATATTGATAGTCAAGGAACATTTGGATTGCATTTTTTTTTGTGACGTGGTAAATTATCACGCTTTACATCCAAGTAAAGCAAATAGCACTTATAAAGTTTTCTACCACTTACACAGGTCATAAAAAAAAAAAACTAATCAAAGCTACCCGGAGTCTCCCCTACCCATCACCACCTACTGCTCATTCAAGAGGATGGGACACCGAGGAGTTTTCCAAACCAGCTGAGAGATAATCTATCCACTGTGTCCTGGCTCTGCCCTGACGTCTACTCCAAGTCTGACATACCCAAAATACCTCAGCAGAAGTTCAAACCACCTTTTGATGCACAGTAGCAGCAGCTCTACTCTGAGCCTAAATAACTGCACTCTTCACTCTGTCTTTAAGGATGACTCCAAACACTCTCCAAAAAAAAGCCAGTTAGTGCATTGTACAAAAGGAAACCAGCAATTTCAGAATTGTTTAAATCATGCTACAGTCAAAGTCACTGAGATCACCCCTCCTCAAAAATTCTATTTTATTTTTTTTTATTTTTAGCTTTTAACAAAAAAGCTTGAAAATGGAAAACAATGGCAGATTCTTGGTCCCCTCCCCACCCACACCCCCACGCTAGTCACTATATTTTAAACAATAAATAAATGTTTTAAAATACCTGGACAAACTCGCGGGGATGGATACATCACTTTCTTTGGAGGCCTTCCCATTATTGTAGTCATCATCATCCTTTTCTGGGATGGAGAAAGGTACTATGGGAACTCTTGCTGGCTATAAAGCAACAAGGTAGGAACACAATTTCAAATCATCATGGACTTTTTTTATAATGCATACATACATCAGCTCCTAGGAAGAAAAACAAACAAACGAAAAAACACCACACACCATTCCAGCTGCTCTCTTGCGGTGAGATCCTGTCCTCCAGCCTGGTAGTTGGTCACCTGATGCTCCACCAAGGGAATCCCTCCTGAGAGCCAAAGAACACAAAATGTCAGAAGTTCTTCTTCAGAAGAAGCCTTCTGAAAGGTGGAGTCGCTTTATTCTTACCCTGAACCAAAAATACTCGAGAGCTGCAAGTCACCTGTCCCATCTGACATTCTGCTTACTTTTTGTAACTCTGAGCCTTTTTTGACAGAGTCCTGCACATTACTGTTGGGTACTAGCAGAAAGAAAACAAAACATTTTGATAAGAACAGCATGATTGGAAAAAGGGCGCCATTAAATTTAAGTTCCACCATCTATGACTTTTTACTGCTGGACAATCAAGTTAAAGAGCAAGATAAACATGAATACTCACCTAGTACATTTTCCTTATCCTCTGAGCACTGGAGTTGTGGTTTTCCAGTTTGAATGCTTCGCAGGGCAGCCACCAGCCGTTCTTTTGGTTTAGCACCCACTTCAATAGCATTCTGCAATATGTAGATGCCTCTCTTTGTGTTGCCTGGTAAAGTGTTAAGAGATTAAATTAAATATTCTAGATAGCTTGTCCTGAGAATTGGTACATGTTCAGAAAGACAAATGGCAAATTTCTACCTTGAGAAAGCTCAAACTGTGCATGTGCAATGTGGACAAATGCAAAATTCTGGCTGTGAGATCTTGCCACGTTGAAGTTAGCCTCTGCCTCATTGATATCTTGAATTCTGATAGAAAAAAAAATAGTTGCAATGCACCTCAAAATTACTTCTTTTATTTTACCTAGTTGATCCGCCAATGAACACAACTCAACAAAGAAAGGAAATTGTAACATTTGCTCGGAAAACTAACTTCTACTCACGCTTTCAGCTCTGCAAATCTGACCAACATCTTTGCATAGCTCTCACTGTGACAGTGTTTTCCCAGTGGCATGCTGGAGAACACTCTGGTATAAAAGTCAATGAGCCTGGTGAGGTGATTGCTATCCGAGTGAGGGTCCCCTTTCTTCTCCAGGTCCATCAAATATGACAGGCAAGATTCAGGTGAGTTTGAGCCAATGACTTGGTTAATATTGTCTGTGTCATCTGTAATAAGTATAAGGTGTCATGGTTATGGCGCTAGACACAGACATATGGATGCATGTGAATGATAAGCAACAAGACTAACTTAAAGTCCTTTGTTACCTTCGTTGAGACACTTCTTGATTTTGTTAATCTTTTGATAAAGCATGGCAAGCTTCTGCTTTCTGTCTGTATGCTCCTCTTCCTCCATCTGAAATTGACAGTTAAAGTAACACAAATAATACATTAGCCCAAATGAGGATAAGCATAATGCCTTAAATGACTGACAAGGACAACAAAACGAGCTCAAAAACGACGTTTTAATAATAATGACATGTTTATTAACTGTTATCGAAACGATTTGACTGCAGACATTTAAAAGACATGCATGGATGCGGTTAAAAAGTAACCAACATAAATTAAATTTTCAGTATTTAATGAACGTTATGGTAGCGCTGAGTTGTGCTACTTCTGCTTCTGAGAAAAAGGCATTCCTAGGAGCACCCTACATATACACTTGATGAGCAGCAAAAAAATAACCCCGCTAACAAATTAAAAACGTGTTACTGAACAAAATGCTTCCCTTACAATCGCAGATAGCTTTGTGTTTACAGTCTGCGGTAGATCAGTTAGGTAGCTAGTTAGCATGTAGCAACTTGGAGAGAAATCAAACCTCCGCCTCTACCGAGGCCTCGCGCTCTCAAGTTAAATACTTTTAAAAACATCACATTAAAGTGCGCTCACGCCAAAAACATCTCACCGTACTTAGGCCTGCAACGAAAAAGTTTCTTCAGACGAGAACTAGCGTAGACCATACATAGCAAAGCGAAGTATTGCCAGACTTCAACTGCTAGATTTCAAATATGCCTCTTCCGTTGAAGTCGTGTATTGATTGGGTATTTTGTGGTGACGTCATGACGCGTTCATTTTACAAACAATGGATTGAGCAAAACAAGATATAATATTTTACAAATACAAAGGAGAAGTGTATGTTTGTAAACGTTTTCAAACATGTATTTATCGATATTTACAGGCACGTGATAACGCTATAATTACTTCTAGTTTATCTTGTGAATGTGGATGAACTGAATTTTGCAGACCTCCTTTTAGGTGTCGCCACACTTTGCATCATCTTCCTCCATCTCACCCTATCACTAACAGCCTTCTTTGTCACACCAACCCTCCTTTACCACATCCATGAATCTCCTCTGTGGTCTCCCTCTTTTCCTCCTGCCTGGCAGCTCCAGCTTCAACATTGTTTGTCCAGTATTCCAATATTCTTATTCCTATTCCTATATTACTCCAATATTCCTCGTCTGCACATGTCCAGGCCATCTCAGCTTTGCTTCTCTTACTTTGTCACCAAACTGCTCAACCTACCCTCACTACAGATCATAATGTCATCTGCAAATATCACAGTCCACAGAGACTCCTGCTTGATCTCATCTGTCAGCCCGTCCATCACTATTGCAAACAAGAAGAGGCTCAGAGCAGATCCCAGATGTAATCCCACCCAAACCTTGAACCCATCTGTCACTCCTGCTGCACACCTCACCACTGTCTCGCTGTCTTCATATATGCCCTGCACCACCCTCATGCAGTACCACAGTTCCTCTCTTGGCACCCTATCATGTGCTTTTCCACAAAGACACGGTGCAGCTCCTTCTGACCTTCTCTATACTTCTTTATCAACACTCCCAACGCAAACATCACCCCATAGTGCTCTTTCTTAGCATGAAGTCATACTGCTGCTCACTGATTGTCCCCTTACTTCTTGATCTGGCTTCAGCAACTCTTTCCCATATCTTCATGGTATGGCTCATCAACTTTACTCTCTGTACAGCTTGGCACAGTACCACGGTTTTTGAAAATTAGCACCAATACACTTCTTCTCCATTCCTCAGGCATCCTCTCTCTCTCCAACACTGTTAAGCAATCTGGCCAAAAAGTCCACTGCTCTCTCTCCTAGACAACTTCATACCTCCACAGGTAGTCATTTGGACCAACTACCTTCATATCTGCCCTCACTTTTTTCTTACTAATCCTTTGGACTGCCTGATTTCCTCCATCTGTCCTCATTGTTCTAATTTTCTTCATTTTATACCCCCCCCCCATACGTTAATTTAGTTCAAAGCATTCAAAACATAAATAATGTGGAATTCTATCTCTATACTTTCCTAAGTCCATTAACAATCTTCACATGCAATTAGACACAAATTCAAATGTTTGCAAGCATTCGTTACTCTCCCATTTTTACCAAATGCACCTGAATGCAGCACAATCACGCTTCCCTGTTTCTGCTCCTCCCAGTTCAAAGATGGCAGCCATGGGGCAGAGACGAGCGACGACACAAATTTAGGAGTTTTTCCATGAAATCAAATTGTGTTGCGGAGCTGTTACCCCCATTGTTTTGATACGACAGTGAATTAAACGGTCACCGCCAATGCATCGTTTTAGGAAGACTTTTAAAGGGTTCAGAAATATGTTTTCTTGTGGGCTAAGCTAGCAAGCTACGCTTAGCAAATAAATGAACTTGTCTCTTCTGCCACACGAGAAGGAAGCAGTTGTCTTTCATACGGTCTACTGACATCTTGTAAGGTGAGCTTGTGTTTGTATGATGGTAAAGACGTGCAGTTTTTAATATGTAGACACTGGTCGGTTGCGTTTATGAAGGAAGAACTTGTATGATTATCGTTAGCCTTAGCTCGGTCTTCTTCTATGGTGAATAAACACAGGGTCAGGTTGCGGCTTTCAAGATTATGAGTGGGTTGCAGGCAACCCTGCACATTTTTTTGAATATTCATTTGGTTTACTGCAGACGGAGCAAGCGCTAATATTTGTCCTTTTCTTTCCCACCAGCTCAGTTTCATCATGGCCATCACTCAGTTCCGTCTATTTAAGATCTGCACATGTCTAGCCAGCTTTCTTTCTTTCTTTAAACGGTTAATATGCAGGTAAGCACAAATGCAGTGTCCAGTACAGCATGTGCCATACTTTACTTATTTGGAGCGGAGTAAAAAAATGTAACTTTGTAGCTTTACGAAACTCACAGCATCTACTAAAAATGTTTGCATGTATCAGCTCTACAACTAGAGATCTTCCCCCCCCTTTTTTATGTTGGATGCAGTGGTAATACTTAAAAGAAAAAGGTTTTAATAAGAGTTTTTAACCAAGATTGTTACACTGCTCACTAAAAAAGATTTGCTGTTACTGTTTAACAATGGGCAGTTTCTGCTTTTTGCAATAACTGGTATTCTAATACAGGACTGGAAGGGGCCGCAAGCTCAGTGGTGATCAAATAACTCTCCCAACAACAGTGGATTTTTCATCATCTGTACCAAAACAGGCGAGTATTGCAGCAGTTGTAAGTAGCTGCTCTGCTAAGAGGCTACTGTACAGTAGGCAAATATTTGAGTGTTTTCTCATGCAAATAACCTTCAGGCACTGTTGTGTTTTTTTTAAAATCTGTACAGCCAGAGATTGAGGAATGGAGCTCTTGGGATGAAGAGGCTCCTACAAGTATTAAGATTGAAGGTGGCAACGGCAATGTTTCCCCTGCACCCAATGATGTCGATGAAGAGCCTGACTACTTTAAAGACATGGCTCCCACCATCAGGAAAACACAGAAGGTATGTCTGTAAATAAGACAGTAATGTCAATGCAGGTGACTGTATAATCTTTTAAACTTGTCTTTGTTGAAAGTAAATTCACCTCTGTGGCTCACCTCATCATATGTGATGAACTTTGACTCCAGTAGATATCAGCACAGTGTTGGGAGATTGGAGTATCATTGTAGATGAGGAGTAAGTTCCACAGAAGAAGAAAACCTGTGACTGTCGTGTTTGGCTTCAGTAAACATGATACAAAACAGAATGAAGCTGTAAATTTTAAAGATATTTTTGGCCTCTTTGCCTTTATTAGAAAGTGTACAGTGAAGAAAGAGAGGGGGAGAGACACACAGCAAAGGGCCACGGGTCAGATGGTCAGAACCCGGGCCGTCTGCACCACAGCCATGTGGGGTATATGGTCGCCTGCTCACCCACCCTAACGCCCTGAAGGTGCAGTTTCTTAAGGGAAAAGGTTGCTGCTTTGAAGGGACAGGCTGCCATGTTTTTCCTCAACAGGCACAAAATATTTCTGAGAAAAATGTGAATTTAGAAAATGGCAGGCCTAACTTGGGGGCTTTACAAACTCATCAGTCTGTAACTGGTGAAAGGCTGCTCCTTATGCAACAACTGCTGGCACGGGGTTCCTGTGGATCAATAAGTCTAAAAGTAAAATCAAAAAAATGACTTCTTAAAATGTCTTATTCCCCAAATTTTGCAGCAGGCATAATTTGTAGGTAATGTGTTTAAGGCTGGTAGACATTTAAACCAGCAAGAATCATTATGTAAGCTGGTTTTAGAGTTGGCATGTTTTACTGTCATTTGCTCACTGTTGTCTTTTTTTAGCATGCTCATAATTTATTTTTGTGATGTAGTTACATGGAGCAACACACTAGGGGGCAGTAACTTAGTAGAATACATATTTCATTAGAAACCTACCAGTAACATCCAGTGGGAATTGGCACAGACAGTGTAGATGTTAGTCTTATTGCTCATATTTATTTATTTTCAGCAAAGGCTTAGCTGGTGTCTAAACCAGGGATCATGAGATAAATATCTTTTAGGCCTACAGATACAGTATAGAAGATAGATTATGCTATTTATGTTTTGAATGTGAATAAATGAGATCCAAACTCATGATTTCTTTTTGAGATGGTGCCTGAGAGTTTGTGCAGCCACTGCTGAGCAGAAAAAGTTTCAGTGCAGAAGTGAACTGCTTGTAAACTTGTCTGTCATTTCTAGACATGTGATTTTTTTTCCCCTTTAGGCAGAGCTAGGTTAGCTGTGTCCTCCTATTTTCAGTCTTTCCAGTTTAGCAATTTGAAAATCTCCTGTCATCACTGCCAGCTTGTCTTTTCTATTAATAGTTTAGCAGCGATGCATCTTTAAGTCCTTTACTTTCAGTCTGAGCTCCTTCCCTTTCTTTCTGGTTTCCATATTGAAGATTGTGTTGAAGAAAAGGGAGCCTTTGAACTACCTAGTTCCTGATGGCTCAGCAGGATTCTCCAGCAGACTGGCAGCCTCTCAGGATATGATGACCTTCATTCCCCCCTCAGTGAGTTACACTGTTGTAACAAAATGCAACCAATCCCCTTTTGTTGTTCTATTTCATTCGATTCTGATGTAATTTACAACATTTTTTTCTCATGTCTAATCTGCTTCCAAAGGCTGAACTGGGTGAAATGGACAACTGGCAGGAGGACACAAATGCCTGGGAGGATGAGTCTGACGCTGCCTGGGAGGCAGAGGAGGTGCTCAGGTAAATGGGTCAAGAGTGCATCTGGTTCTGTATACAGCAAATACCAGTTTGTCACATTAACCAACCAGTTATAAAGAACAACAAGAACAAAATGTTGAGGGTTTTTAATATGTCGAAAAGAGAAAATGAAGATACAGTCCCAACACATTCACCGCTGAACCCAGATTTGGTTTCAGGAACGCCTGAAGAATGCACAACAGGCTTCATTGCCACCTATTGTTTGTTTTGCCGACTTGGGAAGAAACTGTGAAAGAAAAAGAGCGCTCAAACATTTTATTAAGCTAACATATGTGTTTCCTCACTTCCTTCACTCGCATGTCTTCCTCATATCTTAGCTCCTCCCAGCGAGGACAGAGTTATCCAACCTGCCAAGTGAGAAATCCTTGCTTCCACAGTTTCATTCTTTAGCTACATCACAGCGTGATCACCTGTTCACAGAAAGTACAGTGGCACTGTAGCTCAGCTGTGAACACTGTTGCCTCATGGCAAGAGCTTCTCCTGCCATTAAAAAACATGCAACATTAATGCTTCCTACCTGGGCCCAGGACAGTTTAACGAGTTAAAAACAGCAACAACAACAATGAATAACATGGCCGGTTATTTAATATTTTCTTTAAATCTTCTAGTTTATGCACTTGCATTATTTTATCTGCACGATAACATAACTGCATAAGAATATTTGAATTCACTTCTTTTTATCTCTCATACCTTGATGGGGCCTCATGGGCCCAATGGCACTGCGCACCAAAACTGGCTGGTGCGTGCTGCGCTTTGGTGTTTTGGGTGGCTGTGCACCTCTGAATTTTTGTAACCTCCTGCGGGTGTCGCAACTGGCGCTGCCTGGTTGAAGACTTGAGCGTAGGATTGCGTTGGTTTTTACTGCCATTATAAATATATATAAAAATATATGCTTTCAAGGGGGGGGGGGGTCAACAGTTTGAAAGGATGGCGTCATCACTGTTTGCACCGGACATGAATTGGCCCATTATACTCCATCTTACAATCTAACTGTGCCCCTCATTGTTCTAAATGTGTAGATTCATTTCACGGCCAGCAGGTGACGGTGTTTGGTAATATTTCAGCAGCTGCAGCACAAGCAGCAGGTTTTGTTTTCCCCCATTCTCAGCTGACCTAGCTTTTGTTGACATGCTCTGCAGTGACATCACTTCTAGCCATCTGTTTGTCTTGCCCATTTAATTTATTTTTTATTTTTTTGTTTTTAACCAGACAACAGAAGATTGCTGAGAGAGAGAAGCGCTTCATGGAGCAGCAAAGGAAAAAGATGGAGAAAGAAGCTCAGAGGATGATGAAGAAGGAGCAGAAGATTGCCGTCAAGCTCTCATAACATTTTACAGGGGCTCAGTTTTGAGCAACAGGAATTGGTGGGGGGGGGAAGCAAAGACACTAGCTCAGTCATTACTCTGTCTTTTAAAGTCACCAAACCAACCAGGATTCTTACCATACACTACTTGCGTGCTAGCGATTTGTTGTCCTCCTCCTTTTTCCACCAGCAGCCATTTTAGTGTGTTTTCCAGCGGCAGCAGTTTAACGTGTGTCAGTCTTGAGGGTAGATAACGCAGCGGGTATTCTCACTCTTTATGTGGCAGGGTCATTTTGGTCTTTAAGGGAGATTTAAGGGAGATTGTGGTTATACCATCCAAATCATTTTTAGGTTAAAGGGTAGAAGCAACTTCAGATGATTCTGATTAAATCTGTAGGAAAAAAGTTGTGTTTTGGATTTTCCCAGGAACATTTGTACATAAACCGGTACCTGTGCTACCTGTCGAAACTGACACAGGGAGTACAATTCCCTTTCTTTATCTTTTTTACGACCTCAAAGGACAAAGACCTCTAATTTATTTTATGCATCACTGAATACCAGTGACATCCTTTGATTTGCTTGATTGTGTTTTTTTTATATTTATGTCTTTGTCTGACAACTGATCTGTTCCTTTTTTTTTTTTTAATGAATGATGCTTTTATATTTCACGTTATCTCCCTGTGCTGTATAGCCCTTATTACACTGGAAATCTGCATTAAAATGAACGCTGGAGATTTTCAAACTGTGTGTGGATAAATGATGGTAGACGAGAATGTAGCCAGACTACAGATGTTAGCTGTGGGTTCCTATGGTAATCTCATGGCTGCAGATCTGCCAGTCGCTCTCCTTTGTCAGCCTGTGAGATTGAAAAATATCCAGTGATCAATGCCTTTTTTTTTTCCCTTTTATCTTGGGGAGGGAATCTTGCTCTTTGCTGTTTAATAGTTGATCAACTTGCTGCAGAGACACAGTACGTATGAAACATGGATCAGCATCACAGCGGAATCTCAGACAGTAATCTTGGCAAATAATGGGGTGATGGATAAATGTTTCCTAGCACATCATTTCAAGTAAGTGCTTCTGACTGAGCATCTTGTTATGCATCATTGTAATGAAATTCCCAGTCAGTGTTGTCATGGAAACATTGGCAGGTGCAGATACAGTATGTGTTTGGTCCATGACTTATGATAAATGGTGCAAGGCAAGTGAAAGAAGGCATATCTGGGTTAGTATTTCTCAATGATTCACTGACAAAATCTGTTAAAATTTCAATGATTATGAAAATAATTAGTGCATGACTAGATTTAAGAATCAAATCAAAAGCAGGTGTTCATTTCAAGGGCATTTAACAAGCTGGAATTATTTTCTTTAGAAATGCTCTTTCCTCAAGCTGCATGTAATGTTTTTCTTTTTTACATTTTGCACATCTTTTTTTTTTTCCCCTCCAGAAGGTGATCATTGAAATCCTGTTTTTGCTCATGCTTAAAAATGACAGTGGTTGAGCACAAACTAGGTCTGATGTGGAGTAATGTTTCCAGAGTTAGCAAATTGTATACCTGCTCTAATAGTCCTATACGGGTTTTTAATAAATTTTGATTCATACCTTCAGTTGAGAATAACTGGCTATGTCTGATATGTGAATAGAAACTCCAACGATCATTTCATAAAGGGAATTATCCTCTTTCATGGATACAAGGTTCAGGCTTCGTGTTTTTAGCTGTCCATCACAGGGTGAAGGACTTGATTCCACACTGAAACCCTTTTGGAAGGCTCTATGAAATGATGCTGTGAGTTACAGTCCCCAGAGGGTCAACCCTACTAACTTCTGACTCTGTAGTTTTGATTGAAATTTGTCAAGCAATTAGTAGAAATGCCATTAAGTTCTCACAAAACAGAAATACGGCATGTTTAGACTTTTCCCCCGGCATCAAGGTGAAATTGGCCCAGTACTTAATTTTTTTTCACTCCATATTTCTGGAATTGATGTTTCCACAAACCTCAGCTGCAGTTTTTAGGCTAATTTGGAAATATTTGGAATATGCTCATATGCTAAACTAGGATTGTTACCATTATTGTTTCTTCTAACCATCATCATATAAGAATTAGATTAAATCCTCAGCATGCCCGAAGACTCCAATATAACACCAAGCTGGCCTGCAAAAAGTATAGACTATTGTCATCTCTGACCTCTGTCATAATGATGTCAGTCCCATCTACCTCGGGACTCTGCTGGCACTGCCTGCCAAACCTCTCAGAGACTGACCCACTTTCAGAAAAGGAAAGTGCACGTCATCAGTCTTCAGAAAGGGAACAAGCCATGTGGGTGCAGTCGCATCCAGAGTTCTTTACGAGACTGGTGTGCACTCATGCTTAAACCAATGCTACCCACTCATTTAATCTAGCAACCCCCCACACTACTGTGGGGATTACAGCATCTGATGACTCATTCTGATGCCTTATGAACCGAGGAGTCATGGTTACGCAACATTAAGACAACTCTCTATACAGCTGGGTGGAAATGGACCCACTGTAGCAAAGAGGTAAATGTTCACTCGTAGATTTAATCAGCTTTTGCTTTAATTTTCATTGACCATGATGGGTGTTATGCAATGACTAAAGACTTCTGCAGCTTTTGTGGGCAGACTCACAGCTGCGCTCGCACTGACCCAGTTTTTACTGGTGTAAGGGCACAGGCTATGTTTAACAGCTTCTGAGAGATCCCAGTAAAGTGGATGTAATGCACTCTACAGTCAGAACCGCAACCCAGGGGATATGTGGAGGCAGGTTGAGAAAGCTTTTACATAAGATGGGCCATCATGAGAACATACCGCTTGCTGGCACTTGGGTTCTGATGAGAGATCTCCTCTTTCCCCTCCCTTTTACTTATTTATGTGAACAACTCTCACAGATGAAACTCCCATTCTTTGCTCCTGGACTGGGCATCTTACATAAGTCAAACTTGAAAAAAAATATTTCCATGAAGTCCCCAAAACCCAACAACAAATCTGTTCAATATTTTTAAAAAAAATAAATAAAAAAACCCAAAAACACATGGCCAGCGTTATCATGCTTTAATAATAAAGATACAAGGACGTTTGATGTAAACTACCAGTATTGCACATTGCTCAGGCACATAACAAGTGTCAGTTGCTTTGAAGCATTAACTTCTATGAACAATACACAGGCAGTACCAAGTAAAGCTCTACACCCAGAGTGCGGGGAGAAAAAAAAGTCACAAAACAGTGAACTTACATTAAAGCTTTGGCTGAAGGTTTAAGGTTTCTTTATGAACAATTAAAAAGGAAAGATTTCAGGACCCCATCACCCAAACAAAAAAAAAAAATAGCATTCAGTCTTTCACCTCCTGATAATCTCATCTTAACATAAAGAACTTTTGTTAAACAGCTAGGGACACCACAGGACTATGATAACACAACCATCTACCCAGATGATCTGCTTATACATGTAAATGATAAATAAATAAACTTGGTTATAAATAATCCCTTCCATGTCACCACTAAAGCTTTGCCTCATGGTAACTGTACAGTGCAAAGTAACAGTGCTCGAACCAAAATAACCGCATTGATATCAAGTGTTCAAAGATGTCACAAATATGCTTGAGAAAAGATGCTTAAGTGCTTTAAGTTCAAGGTCAGGGGTGTGCATGCGGGTTGAAAGCCATTACGCATCAGGCCTGTGAGTGATGTGACGAAGCGAGTGCAATCCCATGATGCAGCAGCCTCTGATCAGGGCAGCAATGTTGTACACCGGAGCGCTTCCGTCCACACCGTGCCGCGAGTACAGCCAAGCCACTGTGGGTAACACTGGTGCTGCTACTGCAACCAGATCCACCAGGAAGCTGTTGCTCCAGTAACGCTTGCCAACCACATCCAGTCCTGGTGACAGATGAGACTCCTCCTCACCAACAGTGAAGTCCAGCTCCTCCATGAATCGTCGGCTCTCTGAAGGCTCCGAGCAACACGTGCCGGAATCAGCGGAGGTGTCGGGGCTCTCTGGAAGCACGCTGGGTCGGGAAGGTGCCAGGTCAGGCTGTTTGGTGGCAGTGCAAGTGGAGGCAGTTAGGTTAGGGATCAGTAGAAGATTACCTGGGGCTGATAAAGCTGCATCTCCTGCTGCGACTCCATGGAACTTTAGAAGCTGAGAGAGCAGAGCCTGCAGGTCTGCAGACATGGGTGTTATGTCGGTTTGGACTTCTTTGTCATCTGTGTTCTGCTGTGGAGGTGCGCTCGAGGCGACGACTGCATCTGGTAGAGGGAGCTGGGGTGTAGCAGATTGATCAGTCGACAGTCTCTCTTCTGACAGTGCAGACACCCCGGGCCCAGACTCTGCACTGGCCCTCAACTTGCTACTAGAGTCCTGACTGAAATCCACTGCAGTGGACATAAAAACTTTCTCCAAAATGTCCGCTCTGTTTGCCATCTCATCATTTGCCAGCAGCCCGCTGTCTGCCATTGCCTCTGCTCCTTGGTCTCCCAACTCCATTGCACCCTCCTCATCCCCCACCATCTTCTTCCTGCTGCCATCAGGGCTGTCATACATAAAGTCCAGGCTGTTTTCATCTTGGAGGTTGGCACCACTCTGGGCAAGCTCCATGCTCTGCAGGAGGGACTCCAACTTCCTGTTTTGGATGTTGATGTCAATAAAGTATTTCTGTATTCCTTTATCCTTCTCCATCAGGCTACTCTTCATGGTTTCCACCACCTGACGCAGCTGTTTGATCTCTTTGCGTGCTTCTTTGAGGGACAGCTGAGCCTCCACCCGGTGGCATTCCTCTTCAATCCAGTCCTCCCTCATTCTGCTAAGCTGGGCCTTAAGCTCCTCAATCTCCGTCTCTCTAATAAAGAGCGAGGAAAACATACAGAGTAATTTAAAAAGGAAAAGTTCACAATTTTGGAAATCCACACTTGTGTACATCATGTAATTTGTAAAGAAATGACACTTTCATGTCTATATGCCAATATCAAAGCTACACATACTGTACCTCAACTCATCACAAAGACTGGAAGTGTTGCGGAGGACTGGAGCTCCTTGCCACCACTGTGTTTAGGTGGATACACCTACGCATTACATGTACAGGAGGTGCTCAGCCATGATAAACCCATGCTATGAAGCTCTCAGCACACAGTTTTAGTCCTGATAATGCCAGAGGAGGTTTGCAACTCTGTAGTTGAGTCAGCACTCAGTGACCCCGCTCTCTAACTTTATATGGTTTGCCACTTTGTGACCGAGTTGCTGTGGTTCCTAAATGCTTCCACTTTGCAATAATACCACTTACAGCTGATTGTGGAATATCTAGGTGGGAAGAAAGTTCTCAAACTGACTTCTTGTCATGGTGGCATCCTGTTACAGTACCATACAAATTCAGTTAGCTCTTTAGAGCAAAAAGAAAAGTAGAGTCCACACACCAGCGAAAGCTCCTGAATGATTTTTAATACAATACCGCAATGTGTGAAACGTTCTGGGCACAGCTGCCCTTCCTCAGACATGAGGTTGCTCTTTAGAGCAACCCATTCTTTCACAAAGGTTTGTAAAGGCAGAATGCATGGCTAGGTACTTGACTTTATACACCCGTGGCAATGGACTGAAACACCTGAAATCAACGATTAAGAGGTGTGGTCCAATACTCTGTTTATGGAGTGCATATCATCTTGTTGCCATTTGTGTAGCCTGCTAGCTCCCAAAGTTTATAACCCTTCTCACCCCAATTCTCACCACAATCTCCTATTAAAAAAAACAAAAAAAACACCACAAACTAAAATTTGCCATTTAAAATTAAAAAAGTATATTTTTATATTTGAACAAATCCTCCTGTTTGAATCTTCATGCTAAGCTGATTGGCTGCAGGTTTGTACTTTATGTATGACAGGGACTTTAATCTGTCAGTCTGTTAAAATGACAGCATATGAATCAAGAAGTGCACTTTTAAAGTATGCTTTGCTGTGTACAGTTAAACTCTTGCAAGTCTTTTTTTTTTTAAATCTTATGTAACACTCCTTTTCCAGGGGGTTTAGACTTCACAAGATGTTAGCGGTAAGCAGAGCCGAGGCACGTAGGCGTTACATCACAATTACAGCAGCACATTGTCCCCTTGTACCACCACCGGCATCCCATCTTAAAACCGAACTTCTGAGGATGAGGAGACACTGCGCTGCTAACCTGTCACGAACTCTGTTCTCAGACTCCAGCAGTTTGGTCTTCAGGTGTCTGATAGCCACTTCCTTCTGTTGCAGAGGGGTGAGGTACTGCTCAGGGTTTGGGGGTCTGATTCCATGGTTGTCGCCACATGAGTGGTAGCGGCCCAGACACGCCCTTCTGTTGGGCAGAGAGCGAGAGAGAGAAAGGGAAACGAGGTTGCTGGTGGACATTTACACCTCTAGAACTGAGTGTCCATCATTCATCAAGCAGACATTTTGAAACAGCAGCAGAAACTTGAACTAAATTCTCCCTACAGAATGTAATTAGTCTGGGTCGGAGTGCTGGCGGGGCAGATGCTCCCTGAAGCCTGGAATTACTGTCTGACACAGGATTACCGGCATGCAGGCTAGAGATTTAAAATCCTAAAATGCTGAATACAAGCAGAGTTAGCAAGCAGAGAAATCACCTTAGTGGAGGGGGGAAAAAAACCAAAAAAAAACTCTACAACAAATTGCATTTGCAAATGGCCCTCATTTACCCCCCCTTTTTTCCCAAAAAAGGGTGAGTGGGTGGATTTGGATGATATGTAAAGCAGCATTTAAGCCCGTCTTTTCCACCAGCATGATATCCTAGCAACCTTGGATACTCAAGGCTTTGATGTGAACACGCTGCATCCCTGCCAGAAATAGACACAGCCCAGGAGAAGGCAGCATGTGAGAGGAAGAGATGTCACATGACGCTTAGCCAGGCAGAAAAATGCTGACAAACAGCATGACTTGGAGTGACAGGACTGGAGGACTATGATGCATTTATGGAAGCTATAAACATGGAAAACAGGACAGATTTTTCTTCTGCATGTAAACTCAAAGGGCTGAGGGTTGAACGTTTAGACTGCTAAGAGGGGATTTTTAGATTCAAATCTTGGCTGGCTGAGTTGCCAACAAACAAAGCCTTTCAAATAATCTGTACCCTGAAGCACCATGGTAGAAATTCAGTGGTACCAAACATTTGAGCTTCTGCCAGTTCTGTTCCACTGTCTAGCCGGAAAATTTTATGACCCTCTTCTCTTTGCCAAACCAAGGTGCATTTGCTCTAGTTGCGAATCAGCCCCTGTCAGTAGGGTCACTGTCTGGGTACCATATTCAGACATTTGCTTTATTAAATCCTCATTAATCCCAGCTACAGCCAAATCATGGCCAATATAATCCCAGCCAGCTGCAGGAGAAAAAATGATAACTGTCTGGGCCTAATCCAGCCACCCACTCACTAGTGGTTACACCGCACATGGCCGTAGCCTAAATCCCTAGTCTCTTAAATCTACCTTTTTCTCCTTCAAACATAAGAAGAAAAGGGCAAATGATGCACAGCATGAAGTCTGTTTGGTACCTAGCAGTGGGGCTGGAGGTGCAGCTGCTGCTGTTGGTTGAGGAGGCAGCTCTGGGAGGAGTCCTATAGGGAGCATAGAGTTCTGCATCTCTGTTGGCTGCTGGGCTCCCAGCTGGTTTGAACACTGGAAGTGGCCTGATGTGAGTGCTGTGACTTAAAAGAAATTTTTTTAAAAAGTAAATAAATATAGAAATATGGGTGTTCATTATATGCACAGTTTTACATTCTATTATTACTGGATTTAACCCATGTCTTGAAAAGCCAGCTTAAGTTCAAGTCTGTTGGTGATTGATTAAAGGAAGCAAACAAACATCTGCACATATTAAACCTCATACCTGCGGGAAGGAGCTTTCTTTCCAGCTGAACTGGAATGAAGGCCCTCCCTGGTCTTCAGGCTGCCTGTGCTGCTGGAAGAGCTGAAGTCTGCCTCGCTACCTGAAAGGAGGGGGGGGGAGAAAAAAAAAAGAAAAGCACAGTGACTTAGCAGGATTAAGCCAACTATTTAAGAGCCACATTTAGTTATGCAAAAAGTGATTTGATATCTATAAATTAAAATATGCATTTCTTGTTTTTACAGTGAGTTCTACATTTTTCTTTCAGCTGCTCAGTTTTAGGTGGCACCACAGTGAATCATCTTCCTCCTTGCTCTATCCCCATCTTCCTTTGTCACACCAACCCTCTGCATCTCCTCCTCCACTACATCCATTAATCTTCCTCTTTTCCTCCTGCCTGGCAGCTCCATCTTCAACCACCATATCTGTCCAGTATATCCACTATCCCTTCTCTGTACGTGTCCAATCCATCTCAGCCTTACCTCTCCAACTGTGTCTCCAAACTGCTCAACCTGAGCTGTCACACTAATGTACTCGATTGCTAATCTTGTCCATCCTGGTCACTCCCAATTAAAATCTCTTGTAGGTGCCACGGTCTCCAAACCATAGATCTACAAATACACAATGCATCTGCTTCTGTCCTTCTCTATACACCCTGGGTTTTACATAGTTTAATGAGTGTAAAATCAATTTTGTAATAATTTTAAATTTCTGCAAAAAGTAGTTATAACAGTTGCCCACATGACTCCTGGCTTTAAACAAAAGCCCAAGTTAATTTGATACCTTTATGCCAGGGATGGGCATTTAATTTTCCCAAGGGAACACATGAGAAACTGGGACTGTTGTGATGGGCTGCACCAATGAGCTTATAAAGAGATAAAATTAATATTGAGCAGAATCAGGTTCAGCTTATTCTTATGCATTTGAAAACCATTTGGGGGCCCCCAATACAAGCTTTTTAATCATAAACAGCCCTTATCCTTTTCCTTTAGGAACCGCTGTAGAATCAAAGATAATGTTATTTTCTCTAAATGGGATTTCAATCAAGAATTTTGAGTGATTTATACACATACTTAGCCTAATATGAATTTAAAAAGGAATATACATACAAATGAGCCATATCATCATAAATACCACTGAAACTCCACAGTTAGCTAACACTATCCGGTCTCTATGGGATATTTATCTGCTGTTATGTAGCAGGACAAAGGCTTGCGGCCTGGGCACAATGATGAAGAACATCAGTGACCTCAATAATGGAAGCAGAACAAAAGCTGGCCATCATTTTAGAGTTTCAGTGATTCAACATTAAATTTAGAGTCATACCTGAGTAGCGTCTTTTTCCATTAAACAAAACCATATTATTGTGTCCAGTGACGACTGAGACAAATAAAATTGCTCAAATCTCAGTGATCCTCCACCACTTTGTGAGTCAACTATGAGTCTGTGCAATCAGTGAACTAACCTTCTGCTAATCAGCCTAATTGTCTAAGCTCCCCAAACCTTTCTCCCCACCAATCAGCTTTCTTACTCACTCTGACTCATAAAGCAAACAGTTTTTCCTCTTCCACCTGATTAAAAGAGAGGAAATTTAATTTTCTGGTTTAAAAAAAAAAAAAAAAGTGCATTGTTTCTGATATAAGTTAACAAAGCACAGATGCACAAATGATATTTTTCTCCCATTCTTTGTTTTTTTCAGTAAGCAGCTGCACCCCAGTCTGGGAAACTGTTACGTGTGACAGATAGACTGTACCATAGAGGTCAATGTGTATAAAAACAAAAAAAAAAGAACTTTTGTATTGCATCAAAATCAAGTCTTATGATCAGATGACAATAATGCAGGGATAAGGTTACAGAGCTTTCTCTGAAGCTTCATTTTTCAGTATTCTTTCTTACCTCTGGCTTTCATGGCCGACCTCTGCTCTCTCTTGTGCCTCAACGTGCGTGCTTCACCGCTCCACTCGGCCATCACCCTCACCCTCTTCACTTTGGTCTTCCGTTCTGGAAGTATTGGCGATCCGTGGGCACTCTGCTCTGAGCCTGACGGGGTTTTGGAGGGGGACACAGACTGACTAGTGGGGCAGCCGGTGTCATCTATTGTAGACAGGCACACAGACAGTAATAGCCAAGAACAGGCAGCGCAGGGCAGGCAGCAAGCATAAGCAGTCAATCATAGGGTCAGCCCCGGCTGCTCTCCGGCAGATAGCACAACAGCTTTTACAGTGGCTCATCGCGCCCATAAAGTAACTGTCAAGCAGTTTCTGTTTCTTAATAGAGGCCAGTCTGGCCTCTTTCTTTTTGAGCTTGCATAAAAAATGTAAAATGCTTGCTGGATTAAAAATACAATCCCTCTCATCACACATACATTATAGTATTAGTATATTTAATTAGTAATTAAATTTGGCACCTGACCACCTGCTAATAGTGCTGCATGTTCAAAGGTTAATATTAGATATGAACTTCCCTTGGCCTGGAGCTGAACTTCTTACCAGAACAAAAACTGTTGGTGCTGATGGTCCTCTTGGAATGCTCAGAGCTGATGTCACACTCCTTGCCCTCCTCCTCTGAAAAAGGGGAATCAGACAGAGGTGATCCCTTGTCTTTTGGTCGGAAAGGATGGAGGACCAGACGTGGGATGCGGCTGCGAGGGCTCCCTTTCTGTGGTGATTTGTTTTCCTGTTCAAGACAACAGTTATCAGAGCACTCATATAGTACATGAAACACACCTAGATTTTTTTAAATTATTATTATTTTAAAATTTTCATAAGATTTAGTTCAGGTCATATTTGTCATTAATTATCTTATGATGATAACTTCAAGGTTACAGAGTTGGGTTTTTTGTTTTTAAAAAAAATCTATACAAAGCTCTCATGAGAGCGTTTTGCATCCAGTTAAGGCTCACCTCATATTCTTGGAATGGTCCCATTGTGCTTCACTCAGCGTTCTCCCCTAATCAGTATAAAAGAAGAGAAAAACATTCAGGCGAATCTACATTGACAAGCATTTTGATGTGGCAGTCAAACCCTTCATAAACAAGGCCCGTCTGTCTGAACTCTGTTACACCACTAAATCCCACCTACCTCTCTACACACACACACACACACACACACACACACACACACACACACACACACACACACACACACACACACACACACACCCTGCCTGGTACAGATGGTACTAGAGGCCTGGAGCCCAGACTTGGTCCATGACCAACACAAAAGTGGCATCGTGAAACAAACAAAAATGCTAAAAATAATTTCATATCAGGAACAGTAAGCCTTTTAACAATCAAATGAAGGCAAGGACTTAAAGGAATTAAAGAGCAAAAACGATTACATAAATATGATAAGTAGAGTTTGTAGCTATGTAAGCATCTTATTGGCAGTGATGTGTCAATCTACAAGCATGCTGAAATTAACATATATAAGTTTGCTATGTTAGCATGGTGATGTTTAACAAGCAGTAATAAAGACATGCCGGGTAGGCACTGTCAATCTGAGGACCATGAATCATATGTCATAGTCCATCCTATAGCAGTTTTCCAGTAAAAATGTCATTCTGAAGAAAAGGCTGTGGGATCAGAGTGAGTATGGTGCATCATCTGCAGTATGGTGCATCAAGTGAAGAAGTGACCTGGTGGTGGCGCTGGAGGAAAAGTCATGACTAACTTGTTAGAAAGTATCTGAATTGTTAGAAAGGATCTGAATTCCACATGTAACATGTTTTCATTGCAGTCTATCCAATATGAGGCTTTCACTCTATCAGCCTCATATTGCAGCCAATGGGAAAAGTAACGTGGTCACCAAAGTCAGTAGGTCAATAAATACCTGCACAAAATTCCACGACTGTCAATACTTTTGTCACAGTATCTTAATATACTATACTGTCACAGCCCTTTCTAGAAACTATATTTGGTTTGTCTGTTCTGGTCTGCTATAAAAACATGTGCAACACGCCTATAAAGGGCTTATTCTAAACTTACAAATAAGCAACAGTTTGTAGTTAGACATGAATATACCCATAAATTCTACACACTGGTCCTTTAACTCAACTGCTCGTGGTTTTATAGTTCAGTTCAGACTCTGTGCAAATCCAGCTCTAAACAGCAATCTCTTTGGCTTATTCGTCAAAGTCATCCCAGATTAAGATGATAGATATGAAGCACAGCAGTACAGTAGATGAGACCATGCTAACTCTGCTTATCAGCCGTCTGTGCAAGACGTGCAGGGCTGCCTGCCAAATGCCTCAAAGTGCTTCAATCAATGAAATATAATAGATGCTGGAGGAATGCTATGGCTTCTTTTTCTAAAGGGTTTCAAGTAGAAACCAAAGCAGAGAGAAACTTTCTTCTAACACTGAACTTTTTTGTTTTGTACGTGCACATTTAAACAAGAGAGAAGCATTTTTTATTGATGCTGCAGAGCTAAATAATGCAGATCTTTTCTCATGCTTGAATAAACTTTGTGCAATTACTTCACTTCCTCTATCCTGTTGGTTGGCTCTCAGCACAGTCGCCTAAGGGGAGCAATTGCATAAGTGCATATAGATTCATTTTTGGGGGGAGTGGGGTGGGGTGGGTGGGGATTAGGAATGATGTAATTGACCCCAGAGCACATGTGCGGCTGTTGCATCCTTGAATCTGAGCTCATCTTCCACCCCTGCATTTTAAAAATACGTTGGCTTGATCATCTGCCTTTGCTAAACTTCACTCTGTCAATAACACACTGATATTACCACATACTAACTGAATATTACGACCTGATATCCTTTAACCAGTAGCCCAGAATTGTGCAAAATTCTCCTTTCCAAACCACCAAGGACCAAAGTGAACTGCAAAATTAGACCACAGAGTCATGGGACTCAAACTCCACCTCCATCTTCTTCAAAAATAGATTGTAATCTGTTCAGAATGGCTTGCACCACCTTGCCTTGCAGTTTCATTTTTGTTTTCAGGCATCCAGAGTTCCATCACTCCCTGTAGTAATGCAAAGAGGCCTGGTACAAAAGCATGGCAGAATCAGATTATAGGCACCAAGCAGGGCAGAGCGACCGCAGCCGTGCCCTAGCAACAGTCATAGCAACTGAAGGGAATAAGCTGCACGAAGGATTCACGCTAGATGGAACCAGTTATGAATAAATGTGCACAGAGTGAAGGCTTCTGCAGCTCATCCTGAGATGCTGCCCTTTGCTGAGGAAATATCTGGAAGTGAAGAGGGGGAGGTACCATTCAGCTGTGTTTTTCTCAGGCTCCAGTCAGTGTGTTCAGGGAGCATTGTATACTCAATCAAGAGCTACGGACTTAATATGATCAATGTAATTTTAATGTATTTTTTAAAAAACTGTGGCTCTCATTAAGGAGCCACTGATCATTTTGTTAGAAAAACTAATCAAGAGGAAAACATGGGTGAGGCATAGAGGGGCAGTGGATGAAATGATACAAGAGCTGAGCAGAGAAGATGGGATGCGTGATTATTCAATAAAACAGGGTGTGGTTAAGAGAAAATGTGGATTTCAGAGTCGGCCTGTCAGGCAGTCAGTAGGCTCACTGCTACAGTCTCTAAACAAGTATGAGGTAGATTGTCATGAACCTTAGAATACCAATGATTTTTCATGAAGCACCACTACCAGGCTGACAAATTTTGGTGACTATGCCACTGAATGGACTGGCATTACATAAAGCAAAGGCATTCATGGTTCCCAGAAAATGATCCAATATGACTTTGTTGATCCTTTGACTTCCTCTCTAGTTTCTCTCAACATTTTACAAAGTCAGCTGGCTCATAGTCACGATGTTCTACATCCCAGGTGGAATAAGCATATGAACTCAAGCCTCCTGGCTGTAGTGCTGATCATACTAACTAAAGACATTTGCTGGCAACATTTACTTTCTTCCAGTTAGTTTTGTAGGTTTACTATGTTGTTTCAGCTTGTTTTATAGTCTAGTTTTCTTTTTATTTTAATTGTACAAACCTCGGTTTTGTAGCCCAGATAAAATATTGTGTTGATGGTCATGAGATGAAAGATTCCTGCACGTGCCTTTTCTGCGGTATACCTTATTTGACTGTGACCACATCTTTCCACTTCCACCCATCTATTTGATCCTCTACATGACTCTAGACAAAGTTGATTGGCTACCTGCTGAGTAACACCTTAAACATTGTCTTAAGCTCCAAAGCCTCTCTTAAGCAACAAACTGCCTGCACATATGAATCATAATCATTCAAAAAAATATTGCATCCAAACAAACTTAGAGGGAGGGTGCTGATTTAGTAAGAAGATGTATTGGGAAAGGACGACTTATAAAAGCTGGGATACAAGTAAACAAGTCTTTAAGCCTCCACTCGAGCCTCCACTATTTGGCTCATCCAGATGGTGTCATTTTAAAACAGCATGGCGTGGGCGTCAATGATAATTTCCTTAATCCACCAAAGAGTATGTGTTTTATAATGTTGATCACACAAATGGACTAATGTGAAGCCTCTTATTCCACTTTGACATTAATGTCTTAATCCAGTCAGTACATTTGCTGTTTATTATTGAGACATTAAGTTGCATAATTTCAGTGAATTTCAGCTGATATTTGACTCTTGTACCCCTCTAGAAGGCTAGAAGGTTCAAGCTTCTGTGTCCATATTGTTTTACCCTTTGCTGCGGTAAAAAAGTAAATGTTTGAATGGAATGATTTCATTTCCTGCTGTGTCACGTGTCACATCTGAAACCTTCATTTTAAGCCTATCAACCCTTAAACTGGCTGCATCATCACTCATTGCATGATGTCAGTACTTTCACTTTCAGCATTCTGAAACCAAAAGAGACTTTTAGTAAATAGCTACCTGATCAGTACAATAATGTGCTTATACAAACTCTATAGTGGTGACCATTTTCGTTCTACATACCCAGTGCTCTCAACACACAGACCATTATTAATAAACCCCAGGAAAGCGCTCCATGTGTTTACATGCCTCCCTTTGTTTACCACCTCGCCCTTCAAATCCATTTTTAAACTATTATAAAATCTCTATCGATGATATCCACCTAGCAAATACAGCGACTCTTCTCATATTGCCATTTAATAATCGCTTTCACTCACTTTACATTTTTATTATGTTGTGACCAGCCATGGGATTTTGTTGTGTTTCACCTGGCGCCCCCGCGGTTACTGGGAATGTTTTCCTGAGGCGCTGATTGGCCTCGGGAATGACGACGCGCGGAGTCAGCTACAAGATGTCTGTTGCTGTAAACAACTTCCAGGCCAGTGTGGATAGATTTCACCCAGCGGCATCTAAACAATTCCATATTTATGCGCATAGCAAAAATGAATTTTTACAAAAATGTAAAAGACTCGTTCGTGAACTTGTAAACAGCTCTTCCTCAGCCCTCTCCACCTCATCCCATCCCTAAAATAGTTTTTTTTTTTGTTATTTTATTTTTTTTTAAAGAAGCTAATACGCGTTTGATGTGAAGTTATTTTTGATGAAAGGATAAAAACACCTGCCTGGTCGTTAGATGGTGATGTCTCTCAGAAGGATGCGCGTCAGTTTGGGTGAAGCACAAAGGGTCGATCCTCTGTTGGTGGTGCCAGCCTGCGTTCTGCTGTGTGGATGGCGAGCGGATGAGAGCTGAGTGCAGACTGACGACGCACACGATTGGGCAAGAAGTGAGACCACTGACAGTGCGCGCGCAATACTGTGCCCGCCATCCCAAGTGTGTTACATAACGAGCGGGGCGTTATTTAACCACTGAAGCCCCCCCACCGTATAGAGATATGGACTGACATGTAGGAAGTGACTTGCTTAGAGACTATATTATTATGAGAATTCTCATTATGCCATGATATACCGTGCAAATCCCCCCTAAAAGGTTTAACAGGCTATTTACGGGAATCGAAATAATTTGATCCATCAGTGAGCTTTAACATTTCCTGTAAGGATTTGTGGAATCTCGTAATTCCTTAAAGCCGTCTTAATGGACTCGCATGAAAACCATGACATCTAAATGCCTAACATAATATATACATCTGTTTTATGTCCAACACACGCATACAGAAGGTTTATTTGTACAAATATGCACATGAAGGGAAATACAGGCTGCTGATTTGCCGTTAGGGTGACTGTTGGCTCTCCATGGTGCTGAAATCGAGGTTGATGGAAATTCGATTCTGGCGCTTTAAATGACATTCATTCCATAACATTTACAATTCTCCAAACCACACACACACACACACACACACACACACACACACACACACACACACACACACACACACACACACACACACACACACCAAAACAAAACAAGCCACTAACTGGCAGCAGAGCAGCAATCAGTGAGATTCACCCATAAAAGTAAAACTGAGCCATGAAACGCAGTGAAGTAACCCGGTTGTTAATGCTCATTTATTTGTATTTTCATCAGCTAATTATTGTCATCTTAAACTGCATTCTAAAGGGAAACACTAGACAGTGAATAAAACGCTCGGATGACGTCTATAAGCGGGAGTTTGTTTTGTATCACCGAGGACCTCTGCTGGAACAAGAAGATACTGAATCACAGTCGGCAGTGCGCCTATACAACTCTTTTGTACTCGTCTTTATTTTAAGCTGCTAAACAATACAGTTCACTGTATGCCGGTTTAAAATCAGCTGCTATTTTGTCCTCATAGACATATTCCACAAAGGGCAGTTCAACATGTCACAGCAGGGAAAGTAGTTATAGCTTTATTCCAAGTAACTGTTTCAGCTTCAGTTTCAGTGTCCTTATGTCCTGACCGCTGTGTTACTGTGCATGCTGGTTCACTGCCAAACTGGCTACTTACCAGGACACTCAAAAGAACTTTATAATTTTGTCCCAAAGCATGTTCCATTCACAAAAGAAAAGAAAAGCAAACAAAAAACAAAAAACAAAACAAAAAAACTGGAAAATATAGTATAAAAATCCTTAATCCTTCCATAATTTCAAGATCTTAGACACCCAGGTCCAGATATCACTTTCGAAGGTGTTGTTCAATGACACCTGTACCTGCTATGGCAAAGTGCCTTTTATTTAAAAAAACAAAACAAAAGCATATGACACATGAACTTGATATGAAAAGATATAAAAACAATACAGATCTGGGCAAAATGTTTTTTTTTCAGGTTTCTGTTAGGCTCTATTTCAGGCTGAAGAATATAGGATCCTGCCAAAAACCCTGCTGTGGCCTTACGTGGGCCCAACCACTGCAATAGTTACTGTGTGAATAAATCATTATACAATAAGATGAAGGAGATAACATTCAGTATTTGCAAACTGGAAACACCATAGCATAATTTGTCAGTTTATATGGAATCCACAGACATCCAAGTCTAAATATTTATTATGATGATAATTAGCTGTGTGAATATGGTGTGAGGGATCACACTTGAGTCTATGCTCATTAGAATAATTTCCTTCTCTGTGCCATGTTTGAATCAGTGCTATTTCTTTCCTCCCAATCAGTTCACCTTCGCCAAAGTCCAGACATGACTACGAGAGCACCCATTTCTCTGCGTCTGTCTATAAAATCAGCAGCACACAAAAGAACTTTCCTTTCCCAAAATTTCTGTTATAAAGATCATGGAGTCTGCCAGGAATACATTTCACACAAGCAAGAAAAAAGGTGCTGAAATACAAATCACTGGTCAGATATGTGTTTGTGTATCATCACACAAAAGAGAGACAAGATGAGCCCTGAAAGACTTAATGTAAACATTGAATTAGGACTATGATGTCACTGTGATGCTTCTGATCTTATGTGTTGTGAATACATTTACACAAATATTGAGCGTGATCTCTTTAGAGGGGGGCCTATTGTGCTCATTTCTGCTCACAAACTTTATTCTTGGACTCTACTAGAGTAACACTGCATGAGTCAAAATAATCCTCATTAATCTTAAACCAGATCACGATGCAGCCCCTTAGTTCATCCACTGTCTGAAACAAGCTGTTTAGCTCCTCTCACTTTCAGGCCACCCACCGTTTAAGCCCACTATCTTATGATCGTTGCCTCCTGTAAGCAAAAATCTTTAAAAGCAGATGCTTATACCAAGAACTGTGTATCCGAGATGACCATATGAAGGATATTCACTCTTAATGGCATCATACAAAGCCAAGGGTAGAAAAAAAAATCTCCATCACCAAACTCTATCTCACAGCTTTCTCAGTGAGAACCAAGAACAAGAACCAATGTTTTTTAGTGAAAGCTGACCACGAATAAAAGTTTCATGCCCTTTACATTTTAAACCTTTAACCCTTAGCTTCTCCCATATTGCCCTCAGTTCTGTTCACAGGCGTGGGATACCTCTTTTTCTTCTCTTGTAATGTATGCAGGAGGCCATTAGAGGTCAGTAGAGTCTCGACTGAAGCATTTGTAAGCTCCGTGTTTTGACTTTAGTATGTTCACAGCACTGAGTTACGTTTAAACGCAGGATCCTTTACAGGGTATTTAATGACTTGCTCCTGAAGAGCTAAGCCTACTCCGTCATTAAAGAAAAAAAAAAAAAAAAAGAGGAAAAAAAATGATATTTGATTTGAATGTTTATATTCCCCTCATTTAATTGTAGAATATGAATCATTTTGGTTTCTGACGCCTCTTTAAAAATGTAAAAACTTCACGGTCACGTCATTTGTGTCTTCAGCGTATCTGTGCTTAAACTCCAATCTAATCTACCGTCATCGTCCTTGGAAGCATTCAGGCTGTCAGGAGGAGGGCTGTTAGTCCACTGCAGTGTTTCTCACATTTGACAAGACTTAAATCTAATTTTACCAGCTTGACAGAAAGCATCACTAATAGGAGGAAACATATAATTGTTTAATTTCGATATAAGTTGATCAACAGAATTACATAATCGAGTTTTTAACCATTTAAAATAAAACAAATCTAATTTCCCACGCGCACGCACTTTATTCGTTGCTAAATCAAAAACAGCTCAAACGTTCCCACACTCTTCTCTTTCACTCTGTCCTCTGGCATTCCGGTGGCTCTACTGCACGTTCTGTAGTACGACTGTGACATGAAATTGTTTGGAAAGTTTGCACTGAGCCACCATGTGGGCGTGTTTCTTTTCGGCCCAGCAGTCTCCGCTCTTGTGTGGAGTCCAGAGCGAAAAACGCACTTCTTCTGGTGCGGCCAGAGAGCGCAAAAGTAGCAGCTCTCAGACCCCGATGCGCACACCATCTTCGGCTCCGGCGGCTTCCCGAATTTAACTTCATTGCGCGAGGGAGGGAAAAATTGAGTTTCTTAACATCTCCCGGTGAATCTTTCAGCCATGGACGCATTTCGAGTCATTACGATATATCTGGGCCTCCTCCTTGTTTTCCTTGGGAATATACCGTGTTTCCATTCTGCTGCTATCATATCTCCCTCTGCGCAGAGGAGGAACAGGGATGCCAGGATCCCTCATCAGGATGGACAAACCTCCTCCAAATTCCTAAAAGACATCTTCACGTCCTCTCATCCTGTCGTGGGACACCACAAAGAAGATCTAAAGGACGCTATTGTTCCGCATGAGTACATGCTTTCAATATACAGGACATATTCTGCTGCAGAGAAACTCGGACTAAACGCGAGCTTTTTCCGCTCTTCTAAATCTGCCAACACCATAACAAGTTTTGTGGACAGAGGAACAGGTTGGTTTCATTCCGCTGCTGTCTGCATCAACTCGGTCTTGCATAATTCCGTGGCACAGTTTCCCCCATCTGACTGGTTTAATATTCTCCTTGTAGAGGTTGTTAAAATGTTGCCAAAAATGACAATAACGCATAACAAGTGAAGAACAAGCTACTTTTACGCACGCTTTAAAGCAATGTGCAGGCGGACTTTTACGCACGCATAATCCTGAGATGCTAACATAAGCGCTGAACAAAAGCAAAGATTTGAAAGCTGCAGGTTTATTTGTTGTTCCTGAATACAAAGTCGAGTTTCGTGATCATTTTTGGATGTGCTTTCCGCACTGTTTTCAGAATCATGTAACTTTTTTTTCGAGTATTATATTACACTTAAATTAACCTCTGGGCAACACGACAGTAAAACACTAATTGAGGCGCTCTCTAGATGAAGGCTGTAAATCACTGTCAGTGCAGGCTGCAGCAAAAGCTATTCTACTCCCACCCTCCACGTGAACACAGAAAGCTTTTGCCCCCACTTAAAGCACTTGTTGTATTCGATTATTTTGTCCCAATAATCCTTAAATAATAATTGACATTTAAAATGCAAACCTTCAAATCCCACATATGTTAAAACAGGAAATCTGTTGCCTTTATGGTGCCCGATTTGACCAACTCGTTCTGACTAAAGAGGAGCTGGGGGGCCGGGGAAAAGCGGGTCGGTGTGAGAAGCAGGTGTTTGGGTCAGTTAACATGTGTAACCTAGTGATTTGACCGGCCCGCGAGAACAAACACAATCTGATAAACACTAACGCATCCAACACACACAAGGGGACATACGCCGAGTTAATCTTTGAGGGAGAAATAAAAGCTATCTTTGTTTGCGTTCCCTCCTGTCTGAAACACTCTGAGACTCGGCTCTGGGACGCAGACTGCGCGCTGCAAAAAATGTCCGTCCTGAGTCATTGAAGCACATCATCCTCAATTATGTGCGGTTTGAATTATTTAACCAATAATCAGCTTTTATCTTCACTTGTCAACAAAATCTATTTTTAATTACGTTTATTTCAGGATTCGAGACGTCCCCGAAAAAAGAAGCTTCCGCAATGAAAATTAAAGCAGTTTTCTCGCACATTTGTTCTTTTTAAGAGGAAAAAAGGACTCTTTTGGGGCGATTATAAAATTAAATGGCTCGTCTCTCACAGCCATTTCTTGCAGTGTGAGCTGATTTGATAGGAAAAACGCCTCACTCTCTCCTGTGATTTTGATGTGATGTGTCACTGGCTGTGACCCCGAGCTGGACCCTCTGAGAGCTGCTTGGCATCGAACGGCTGACTGGAGTATTTGAACTCGGTGATCTAATTGAGTGTTCATGTCATAACATATCAAACACTGTCTATTCTCCCATAATGACCCAACTCGGCCACGATAGGCACATCACCAAAAAAAAAAAAAAAAAAAAACTAGGGAGGAAAAAAAAGAAAGAGAACTTTCGTCGCTGTGAAACGGTTTGTATTCTTTTTTTTTTTTTAACTGCAGAACCTCCACTTTAATTACGGAAAATTATTTTCTTTCCGTTCTTTTAGCTCAAGCACCTTCGGTTACTTCTGGGATTCCTCCCAGCATCCCTCAAGTGTTGCACTGAATTAACCTGCAGAATGAACCTCAGCTGAGACATTTCCCTACTTGAATCGCCTCCATCAGGAAACACGGGGGAAGGCGTTTGACGCGTAAAGTAGCAACTTTTGCGCATGACTCATGCCGGCAGAGATACGTTTTTAGAAGATCTACAGCTTCTTTGGCTTTCCCACTTTTTTTTTAGGAAGATGAAATTTGCTTATTAACCGGGCGGTT
Organism: Pterophyllum scalare; assembly: GCA_024447675.2. NCBI lineage: Eukaryota > Metazoa > Chordata > Actinopteri > Cichliformes > Cichlidae > Pterophyllum > Pterophyllum scalare. The sequence continues at coordinate 78,512 of JAMQGT020015017.1, forward strand.
GTTTCCTGGAGGTCAGAAAAGGCAAGATCAGAAAAGAATAACCCGAATCTGAAAATTACTTTTGGCACTTGGGGTAACTCATTAAAGCGCAGATGGTGCAGCCTGGCCTCTCTCTCTCTCTCTCTCTCTCTCTCTCTCTCTCTCTCTCTCTCTCTCTCTCTCTCTCTCTAAAAAGAGGCAAAGATGACAAAAACATGTTTTGCATTTGCTCAAATACAACCAACAAGGTCACAAAAAAGTGCACAGGATGCAGGCTTTAACCAAGCAATAAAATCTACCGCATTCTCCCCCAATTATCCGCCGTCAAGTATGTTACGCGTAATGGAAAAAATTGGCTTTGTGCATAATAATGAAATGAAGAAAACTTTGTACATTTTTTCCCCGTCAACACAAACACCTCAATAATTTCTGTAGCAGTCAGTCAGTCAGTCAGTCCGTGCAGGCGCGTTTTAAGGGGAATGTTGTCGTTGGCAGGATGAGATGAAATATAAGAAGGGAAGTGCTTTAATGAGGAATATGGGAATTGAGAACTGTTAATTATTTGGTGAACTTGTATTCGATTTGTTTGAGGTCTTATAAAAAAAAAAAGTAATGCAAACCAGACGTGCGAAGTCACTGAAAGGAGCACAAGGTTTCAATCTACTTTTACTGTTTGACTCGGCTGAGATCACAGAGGAAAACTGACAACCACATTCAGATACCTCTTTGGAGTGACGTTTACAAATCAGATCACAGGGGTGTTTAGATGTAGCTATGTCACTGTAATAATAATAATAATAATTTCATAAAAAGACTATCAATGTGCCGTAAATCATGACGCAGTGACAATGCTGAAAAATGCTGGGATATATACGAAAACTTTAACATTCCATTTTCTCAACCTAAGTCCACTTTTTTTCCCATCTTTTTTTTCCCATTAAATACATTTTTGTGCCCTACTGCAAATGTTGAAGCTCCTTTGGGGGAAAATAGTGAGAAGGAAAAAAACCAAAACCAAAACTCTTTTACAACAAAAAAGATTAAAGAAAAGTTTTGACGAAACTTTCCCAAACACGCCCTGTTAATTCAATAAACCGTTTCTATTAAATGAGACATTTAATGTGTGCTAACGCCTTCTCATTCCGCGTCTCTCAGTGTTAAATTCCAGCCTCATTGCTTCGCCTTGATGAAATATTTGTTGACCTCCTGGGTCTCCAGTAGGGAATAATGCATTAATTGTGTATTGTTCAGCTGAGTGTACAGTATGTCGCTTGGTCCGTTGTGTCTGGCAGCACCCAGGGCCCTTCACATCACAAAGCCCCTTGTCCCCCCTTTTTCTTTTTTCGCCTTACAACTCAGCAAGAAATCAAAAAAAAAAAAAAAGAAAAAAAAAAGAAACACGTTTTTGATGTTTTGGCTGCTGCTCAGATTTAAGAGAAGGAAAAGTTTTACTTCTACTGAGCCAGAGAAATGGAAATTAATGATCAGTCTGTCAGCGTGTAAAATGAAAGCGTGGGTATTTTCATTAAAACACGCTGGCTTTGATTAAAAGTGGCACGAAATGCAAATATTGCCAGGCTGGTGTGGAGGTTTTGCTACAAAAACATGAAGCGCTCATGTCAAGCGCGTGATTAGCGGAGAAACGTAATATCAAGTGAGAAAAAGATAGAGTTTATCATTCATTTCAAAGTGCTGCACGTTTGCAGGAAATGAAATAGAGAAAAGCGGGCAACCGCAATTTTATAGAGGAAGCTTCAAAATAAACTCAATGAACTTAACCTTCATTCCGCCTTTAGCGTTATAAAAGTTTTTTTTTTAAACTATCATTTAGAGGGAAAAAATCGTGTGAGTTTTTCTTTATTCTTCTCCAGACTGGGGACTTGTCAGCTGCAGTTTGTTTCAGTCAGGTTCAGGGTGGACATTTGAACAACAAGAAAGAGAGAGAAGGCCTCTGTGGGAGAATGTGAGCCCACCCCCCCTCTCCCTTCCCTTTCACCCCTCCCGTCCTCCCTCTGAACACTGTACACCCTAAGTGAATCTGACTGCAATTATTTTCTTCTTTTATCCTTGCAGACGATCTTTTGCACTCTCCTCTGCGACGACAAAAGTATCTGTTTGATGTCTCAACCCTTTCAGAAAAAGAGGAGCTGGTCGGTGCGGAATTAAGGATATTTAGGAGAGCGCCCGGAGACTTGCAGACTTCCCTGCAGACGACAGGCCTCTACGACATCCAGCTCTACCCCTGCCGCTCAGACAAGCTGCTGGACTCCAGGTCTTTGGACCCGCTGGATTCCGCGAAAGCTGGCTGGGAAGTGTTGGACGTGTGGGAAATGTTTAAAGCGCGCCAGCATCATTATCATCACCAGCATCGCTCTCATCACCATCAGCAGGAGAACCAGCTCTGCTTCCAGCTAAGGGTCACCCTCGGCAAATCAGACACCGAGGTCGACCTGAGGAAGCTGGGACTAGACAGGAGCGACCGGTCCCAACAGGAGAAGGCCATCCTGGTGGCCTACACCCGCTCTAAGAAGAGGGAGAACCTGTTCAACGAGATGAAGGAGCAGATCAAGTCGCGGAGGACGGTCAGTGAGAAGGAGGCGGCGGCGGCGGTGGTGAAGGTGGCAAGACAGGAGGGGGTGTCGCCGCTGATTCGGGCCAAAGGAGAAGGGCCCAGGCGGCGGAGGAGGACGGCGCTGGGCAACCGGCACGGGAAGAGGCACGGAAAGAAATCCAAATCCAGGTGCAGCAAAAAGGCGCTGCATGTTAATTTCAAAGAGCTGGGCTGGGACGACTGGATCATCGCGCCTCTGGATTACGAGGCTTACCACTGCGAGGGGGTGTGCGACTTCCCCCTGAGGTCGCACCTCGAGCCGACCAACCACGCTATCATACAGACGCTCATGAACTCAATGGACCCCAACAGCACACCGCCCAGCTGCTGCGTCCCCACCAAACTCAGTCCCATCAGCATCCTGTACATAGACTCGGGCAATAACGTGGTGTACAAACAGTACGAGGATATGGTGGTGGAGCAGTGTGGGTGCAGGTAGCGGCCATTAGTCTTAAAAACAATAACAAAAACAACAACAACAACAAACAAACAGAATATTGTTAAAGATACTCTTAATGGGTTCTAGGCTGAAGATATAAAGTCCTAATGGATCTGAAATGTTTTGACGCACGATGCGTCTTGTCTTCATTCAAAAGGGATGCACACACGAGGCCATATCTTCTATTTATTCAGGCTCAGTCGCATTAAAGTTCACTCTGCCTTAAAGTTTTTAGCACAATATTTCCCAAACATGCAGCAAGTTATCGTGAAATAGGCTTTTGTTTCCCAGAAAGCGAGAGTGTCCATATGGCACAAGAAATGGGTGCATGCTGTGTGTGTGTTCTGACTGGGACGGGAAGCTATTGAGTCCGACTGCGCACCTGTTCGTGCCGAGGACAGTAAGCTTTGCCTGCAACCAGCGCTTTGTTGCAGCACTGCCGTGTGATCCTGGCAGCCAGGCCGGACTCTTTTGGGTATGTGCATCCAGGCCTTAAATGCAACTGTCCAGCTGGAGTCATTACAGGCCCGAGCAAGTGCCCGTTTTCCAAAGAAAAAAAATGAAGGGGGTGAATGTCTAATTTACCAAACACAAACACAGACTGGTCTGAGGAGAGGAAATAAGACGGTGGCGGTGGCAATGCCTTCAAGAGATTTTTTTCTGCCTTACTGGAGACCAGCTGAAAGACGCTGGGAGAGGGCGCATTTGCGGACAGAAAGGACACAAACTCAGACTTGTGGCCATGCGGGAAAGAAAGAAAGAAAGAAAGAAAGAAAGAACTGAGGCGAGATTTTAAGCTCAAAAGTCTGCATCTTTACAAAATGCACTTCCACAACTGACTGCGCCAAGGACACGTGGTCAGCGAGAGTTTGTCTTCTCTGATGACGAAAATCTAAAAAAGAAAGGACTCGAAAACGAGACGTTATTTAAATGCACATTAGCTTTGAATGCACTGCTGTTCGTTTTTTCTTTTTGTTTGTTTGTTTGAGCTGTAAATATTTGTACAGTCCAAAAAAACAAAACTTTACAAAGTGCAACGAATGAAGAAATGAGAAAACGGCATTTCTTTGTAAATATACAAAATGCACTCAAATCGGTATAATTTCTATTCTATAATTATTTTATTATTTGTGATGTACAGAGTTTCATGATAATCATATATTTCTTACATTGACAAGAGTAATTTAAGGTGTATTCGATATTTTGCAGAGGGTGGAAAATACCATTATTAATGTCTACCTCATTATTGCATATAGGATTTGAGTTTTGAGGTGCATTCAGCTAGAGTGTAAAGAGCTTTTACGATGATATATAAGATCATTTATATACATTTATTACTGGATAATATTCCACACCATTACTGTACAAATAAAATTCAAAACAAAGCCCACCAGTCTGGCCTTCTGATGATTAATACCAATTATTTTATTTCTTTGCTTTTCCTTTTTTCCTTTTTTAAATTCATTTTATGTGCTTTTGAAGTCCAGTAGGAATTTTGTAGATCATTCCTTTCTGATGAGCCTATGGAAAGCCAAAAAATATGTCGTTTTATCAGTGGATAAATTGCATTGCTGGAATTATTGATTCTTAACCCTTTGCATTGCCTACAAATCATTTTTATAATTTCTCCTTTTCCCAGTGGTGCAATATCCTTTGATTACAATCACATCTTAATAAAACCATTACTCTCATTCTGAGGAGAAAAAGACAAAGATTCATCTGAGGTGATATCATTATAGAGTCTTTCCAAGTAGTTCAAGTTTTATTCCACAATAAGCTGTGCAAAGTGCATCTGGACCACATACACCTTTCTTGGCAGGTCAGTGCCATTCCCAGCCTTTATAAACACATGCTCATCATGGACAGCAAATGTAATTATGCCCTGAATGGATGTCTCAGGACTGCACCTCAAAATCCTTCATTAACATATGGTGACCATCCACAGTGAGGGGAATCCACTGACTGACTGTCACTGATATGGCACTGAGTGTACAAACCCCCAGCTATTTCCCAATAAATTAGCCCCGCCTGGGTCAAGTTTACTTAACACTTTAATGTTTCCCAATCTGTGGATGAAAACAGTAAAAAGAAAAAAAAAAGTTTGAAAAAAGGGATTGCTTCCATATAGACTATCGACCTTGGCCTGGAAACAATTAGGAAATTGCTTTGAAATGTTATATGTTGTCCAGGCTCTTGTACAGTATCATGTCACTCCCCACATGTTTGCTAGGGGGAAACAGAGGATGCTAAGTGCACTCTTTAGCGGCCCCTGCAAATGACTGACACAACAAGCATTCCCCTGAGTATAACCAAATGGCCCCCCAGGCTATATGTCTGGAACACCATCATTGGGGTGCTGCTATGAGAGATACGGTGCACCTCCACGAGACTCTTTTCGGTGTCAGAGATGAGGGTGTCGCAGCTGACTGTGGATTAGACAGACTCTAAAGTTGCTTGATCAAGCTGAAATTTCTAAGCTATTGCGTATTAACTTTTGGGATAAACCTTTACTGCTTGATTTATATTTATTTGACAAGTCCCTCAGTCTGGTGGGCACTGGCCTGGAGGTGAGACTGGATTTTAAGGGAACAGTTAAATGGTGATGAAAGGGAAAGGAATGCTTTGTTTACCCGCTTCAATCCCTCACTCTTAAGTTGAATGTTCCTATAAAGTTCTTCATCACAACCGCCTTATTGTCCCTCCATCCGCACTGAGGAGAGAGAGCGAGCACAAAACGAGGGTTGTGTTTATTTGAAACTTGGTCCTAATACATTAGTCTAAGCAAACTAAAACTGGCAAAGAGAGGGGTCCTTTTCATCAGAAATGTGGAGAATGTATAACACAAATAGTCTTGACACCCCACATCTGTGCGTGCATGGAGGCTCCTCTTGAGAGAACTGTAAGAATGCATAAGTGAAGATCTACAAGGTGTTGCTCTAAGTGAAAGCCCGGGAGCATCTCCAAGAGTTGAGAAAATGTCTTGGCTCTTATGGAGACGTAAATGTTCCTCATACTTAACGGCTCTCTTATCAGTGATACCCTCACCGGTGACAGGAAAAGCATAAATCATGCTGATCTTTCAGACAACGCGGACCTCTAGGCGAGCAAAAAAATTTGTTAAACAGGCATTAAGAAGCATTAGAAAATTTATCGCGAGGGCTCAGATGCTGTGCTTTGACTTGCCCACTGGATACAGTTTAAATGTGGAAAAGGGGAACAGAAATAAGGAGCTTGGATTTGGCCCAGGTTTGACTTAACACAGTAATAATACACTTCCACAAGAACATAAAAATTTATTTATCAGTTTGTTTCCTCATTTTATTTTATATATGTATAAATTTTTACCCCTGGAGGGGTTCCTCCATTGCTGGTGTCCCAACTAGTGTAGTCCCCTCAGTAATAACACTTGACACTTTTCTCCAAGGCAGTAAAGGGTGGTGCTTCTCTGGGTTCAAACAGATGCAGAATAAAGTGACTCTCACAAACTTACCGCACATTGTCCAGTGAGTGTGTATTTCTAGATGTATCTGTGTGACTGTGAGTGCATGTAAGTGGACAGAAGGGCAGCAGCGCACACAGATGGGCAGATGAGTGGTGCAGGAGAGGAGCAGATGCCTGAAGTGACCCCTACTGCTGCCTTTCATTGAACTACTGGCTTCAGCACAAAGGCAGGGGCTGGCCCCTAAACATTAAATACACTTGCTTCTGCCTTTATGCCAGAGGTCACTTTTCTTTCCTTTGCCACAAGTCATAAAAAGCAAAAAAAAAAAAGAAAAAAAAAGAAGCAAAAATAGAGGGGTATTTAGGGGTAGGGGTATTTAAATTGTTATCATTTTTGCCAAAAGAGAACCAAATCTGCCTAGATTGCCGATGCTTTTTGAGCAGAGACGGTTAATAAACCCTGTAAAGAAACAAACAGCTATGATGTAACAAAAGACTGGGCTGCTTTCCTCTAACAGGGCATCTGCCCAGTCTTCCTCTGTGGTACAAAAGAAAACCATCCCTCCCTCCTGCCAGGCCATACGGTAACAGGAAGACAGCAGACACCTTGGCTTCACCACAGATAACCTGCTAATTGCATTAAACACACTCCCAACTGGGCTTTTGAAATGTGAGGATGAAGCTAATGTTGCAGTTGCAGTCGAATGTCACTTTCATGTTTTGAGTAATACAGCATTATTTTCCCAGTGTGTAAGTCTGCATTAAAATGCATTTAGAAACTTCAAGAGACAGCACAAGCCGAGGCCGATCGATCTGCGTGGAATACCTGTCCAGAGAAGCCAGTTTTTGCTCTGTTTATTTTCCAAAGGAATGTCTGAGGGTGCCCTTTCACCCCTCCTCATCCATTTAGTGCCCCTGGTCTATGTTACAGATGGTGACCCAGGTCCTCACCATCCCTGATTAACCAGCGCACCTTTAGATTCTCCTGCAGATCTCTGCAAAAAGGCAGATTATCTAGTTGTATGCTTCTAGTCCATCTTTTTGTTTTTACAAGAGTGCATGCCTGAGGGTCTCAATGAGCTCAAGTGAAAAGTAAATTTACTCAGTTCACTCTGACAATGCTTATGTTTGTGAGCAAGGCAAGGACATGACCTCACTGCCAGTTTACATCCGTGGATGCTTGAGAGCAGAGGGAGGGTCTCTAACCAGCGGGCACTGGACAATAGCTTTCACTGGCCTGGACATTGGGCCACTAGAGTACATGTTTATGTCTAATGTGTATATTTTTGCCAACAAAGTCAAAGAAAAAAACAAAACAGGAATTATTCGGCAAAGTAACCCCAGGATATAATGGATTAATCTTTACGGCTTACAAATAAAGAAAAGCTGAGAATCTTTCTTTCTGTCCTGATTCACACTAAATCAATAACTATTGACTTTTTCACTCCTCTACACAAGACACACCCTTAATTTAAAAAGGGGCCCGGGTGGTATTGAAGAGGTTTTGGTTTTGCATTGTAAAACGAGACATGTAGGCAAACAAACATGGGTCAGGGGCAACGAGGCAGCAAGACAAGGATCTGACTTTGGAGGGTGGGGTGGGGTGGTCGTGGTGGGGGTGCAGGAGGACTTGATGGACAACTCCACAGCTCGGCAGAGGCAGAGCTTTCACTTAAAAATGGTGCCTGGCCTATCTCAAAAGGTCAGAGCCCAGAACACTAACACACTACATTAATCATGAGAGGCTGCGGCTTACCTGTCTAGCGTTTCAACTGCGCCGTACAGTTAACCTCAATTATGCTTGATTACGAGGTGTGGAAGACTCACGGCTCAAGCTGGGTCATGCATAAGATCGGGCATCAATAATGCAATTTCAGATTAGATGTGCCTACCTGTCACTGTGCAGAATAGATAGAGAGGCTTCATGGGGAGCTATGTTGAGGGTCACTAAACAGGTAAAAATGGAAATCTTTCTTTGCAGCATCGTGGGCTCTGGTGTTTAAGCTCACATCTACACACAGAGGCCTCAAGCTAGAATAAAGCATAAGCATATGCAGAGACATATGCATGTGAGACTCAAACACATACACCAAAGCACTGTGTGGTTTACCAAAGAGAGCTAAAGGCTTCATGCTGTCCCAGCCCCCTTCTTGGTAATTGCCCCATTATGTGTTGGTGGTAGATGGAGCCATTACAGATGTTTTATGACGGGGCCATTTTCATTTTGTCTTCCCAGTGAGGGACAGATTTATGGTGCAAGACAGTCTTCCATTCAAGGGTAAAGAAAAACACTCACCACTGCATTTCCTAATATGCAGACATGCACACTTGTACACTGGTTTGGGTTTATGCATGTAAATTCACCGCATTGTCTTTGTTAGCCTAACATGCCCTGCCTTCGCCCAGCACGGTGCAGTGCCCAGGCCTCTGAGTGAAGTTGTTGGCATGAGCTTAAGAGATGAATAAATGTTTGATGGCCTCGTGGAACAGGGCGCGCTTCCAGGCCGGTCGTCAATCTGTTGCTCAAGTTGGAAGAGTGGGAGGGAGTTTGCTGGTGGAAGACCTCCTCAAAGAGTCCCTGGTCTGTGGGGAAACAACAGGCCTCGAGTAAAACCGAGTCTGACACTTTCTCACCAAATGTTATCCTACCAAAAGAAACCATCATAAAGGGCAAAGTAAACAGCAGTTAGCTTTTCAGAATTAATCTCTTTTAGCTTCCAGTGAAGTGTTTGAAGTGCTGAACTCTTTGGCTATGCGGTTTCTTTCCAGAGGCTGTTTTGGTGTGGTTCCCCAGAGTTCCCGTTTGGAAATCAAATCTTTAGCTCAGTAGCTTTTATGCCAAGAAAAATATTGGTCATAAATTGGTGCCTGAATTGGCAGTCTAATTACAGGGCTGCGGATTGAAATTTTTCTCTGCAACTCATGGCTGCAATTATTAAGGTTAACAATGGGGACAGTGGGGTAGAGATTGCATATCTTCAAAAAACTCAGCTTATTTTATGACTTGTTTAACAGAGACACGGGGATATGTACTGAAATTGGAGTAGGTCCTGGTCTTTCTTGGAAGTGGTTTTCTCTTCGTGCACAAACTGTGGAAAGTTGTCAGGTACAAGTCTTTTAACAAACAAAGTCAGCAGAGGAACACTCATTATTAATCATTTACTAGAGTAGCACAAAGAGAACTGGAGAGACTAGATAGCCTGGAGGACCCAAGGGTTTGAGACTGAACCACTGCCTCATCGTGTTACACAGACAACCAGCCACTGAGACATTTCTGACACCTCGCTCCTCTCAACCTTACCTGTCCACTGATGATTGATTTTCTCCTTGTGAGAGGTCGCTTCAGATAGTAGGAAACCCCACGTGACTTTGCTGAAAAACAGCAACTTCCAAAACGCAGCTGTTTTGGCTGCATCAGGAAATCCCACCTGGCTTGAAAAGCTGGGACGGGGATGTGGAGTTGAATGAATGATGTATCGCTGACCATGTCCGACGTTGATTTCTGTCAGTTCTCTCAAATACGGCTTTTTATTCACTGCAGCATAAATTCTCCTTCTCTGGTATGAGGAATGGAGTGAGGTTTGTTTGACCAGATGTAACTTTATCAGCGACTCTCTCTCCCCCTGCTATTCTTGTGTCTCTCACATCTCTTAGCTCAGGCACAAAAAAGGGAGCTCTCACACAATATTTCTGTTTGCCGTAGTCTGACCTCTTTGTGAACTGCGGTAAAGTGAAAGGCACTTTCAGCTGGGGGGAATCGGATGGCAGTAACCATATGCCTTTCAACTGATACAAAGGTGGGAAAGGGGGAGGCTAGGAGTGTGTGTGTGTGTGTGTGTGTGTGTGTGTGTGTGTGTGTGTGTGTGTGTTGGGTGGTGTGGTGGTGGTGGGGGGAAGTTGCATGCTAGGGTGAAAAGGAAAGTGCCGTGCTGCATCTTTTTGTGTTGGTAAAGTGGTGGCGGTTTAAGGTTAGGAAGTTTGGGGCGGGGGTGGGTGGGTGTGGTGCTGAACTCAAGGCAGTGTCCGGCTGACTGGCTGTTGAGGGGGAGACCTCTTATGGATGAGTGCAATAAGTAAACAGCATTCCTTTCTCTCTGTCTGACCCACTCTTTCTCTTTATGTCTGTCCTTCACATAAAGTACCACCCACCCCCCAACCCCCCCAAAAACGATGCTTCCAATACAGAACGGACCAATTTCTGCTTCTGAGACCTCTTGGAGTCACTGCAAGTGTCTTGAGTACTCACAAAGAAACTTCTAAAGGACGCGAATAAGATAATGTTTCTTGGCCCTTTGGTATCCTATAGTATACAACATTTTGTGACAACTTTGTGGGGCATTGCAGCATTTTAATTCTGGGTACTGGTTCCTATAGTTCCCCCATTGTTACCATTTCAGTTCAATTCACATCACTTCAGAAAGCTCCAACAATCAGATGATCCTAAGTGATAAAACTCAAGGAGCAGGTGGGGAAGAAAAACTCCCTATTAATATTTGGAGTGATCAGCTTTTAGCTTGTAAGATCAATAAACATGTATAAAGGTGTCAGTCTCAACAGGATAAATTAATATTTGTACACTATGGAGCCACATATTTGCCACAGAGATTAAAGTGTCAGTGGAAGAGGAACGTTATTCTTCTGCTTTCTCAGGTCTCCAGAATCAAGATCTGGATCTCGACACAATCAAGGCCCTGGTTATGGAGTGAATTTATTTTCATTTATATTGGGAAAAATAAATGGAATTTCCTAACTTTGGGGTAAATAATGTATATCCTATCTTATCTTAAATGAACCCTGTATTCAATGAGCGGGCTTGTTTTGCATCTACTTATATTCTGCCTGTGAGCCAATGAGCCATACAAAAGAATAAGTGTACTTAATATCCTCAAATAAAGTAGAAGAATATATTTTAGGAAATCAATATCTCATGCAAAAACTGCTGCATTAAACGATGGCTATTTATTATAATTAGAAAGCCATTGCCTAGCTGGCTACGGTAAATGTTAGATGCATCTAACCATCCATCCAATCTTCTTACTGCTTGTCCAGCCCTGTGCTGCCCCAGTGGTTTTGCTGAGGTGACACACAGAGATGCAGTGGTAATCACTGCTGGGTTTGAGTTGGGTTTGCAGCTTTTCTGTGTCGAATTCAGAATTTCTCTCAGTGCCTGGATACTCCAGCTTCCAGCCACAGTCCAGAGGTTTGCATGTTAGGTTAATTGGTGGTTTTAAATTGGCTGTAGGTGTGAATGGTTGTCTGCATCTTTGTATCAGCCCTATGATGTCCCTGTCTTTTATCCCGTGACAGCTGTGTTAGGCTCCAGCCCCCCTGCGACCGTAAGTAGAAGCACTTTCAGCTATTTCTACAAATCAGTCTGTGGCACATAAAAATGATTAATTTTTGGAACTTGTTGCTATGACCTACCATAGTATATATATTTATACACTGTATATCATATTGCTGCTCTCTTTGACAATGACTCTTTGTTAACTGCACCATGCTTTCGCCATCACTGGTATTCTCTCACTACGAGGGTCTGTTTGGGTTGACCGAATTTCAGTCTAATTGCTCTCTGTAGGTTTATGCACACTGCATCTGTACTTTAGTCCCCTTTACAGGAAGTCATTCTTTTTTAAATGTGTGCTTCAGGTAGGTTTCCAACTTGTTGGATTCAATTTGTTGGAACATTTTAGAACTCTACTGTTAAACATAATGTGACTGAAATATAAAGCAGTCATGTTAAGTTGCACCAATATTTGTGTGTGTGTGTGTGTGTGTGTGTGTGTGTGTGTGTGTGATCTGTGAGAGAGAGACAGCACAGTCTCTGGCAGTTCATTTTATGTTTACCCTCTTTTCTCTTTATGCTTAGCTTGCTCAGCGTATATGCTCATAGTTTCACGCTCCTTCAGATGAATTTGCAACTGACAGATTTGCAGCTATCTGCATCTTCCCTTTGGCTCTGTATGCAGCAACTACTAAAATCTGTGCGTGTTCAATCTGAACTCACCTTAAAAGTCATGGAGTCATTGGATATGTGGCCATCTTTCTTGATTTGACAATTTGTTTTTAAATTCTAAGTTTAGAGCTTTGAATTCGAGCACATGCATTGACGATAGGAGTTAAACAAAACCTTTGTATTGCAAATAAACTGAGATGGACTGAAGACGCAGTTAATCAGTAAAATAATGTCTATGTGTCTGGGCTCTGTTCATCCAGTAAGGAGTAAGGAGTTTATTTGCACACATTCAGTAACTGCTACTAACCTGTACTCAAAAAAAAAAAAAAAAAAAAAAAATCACATGACACTAATTTTATTTCCCATAAGTAATATTACTTTCATCTGTGCTATATGTGTTCACATGCCTTTCCAATTTGGACAGCCTAACTCAAAGGTATATATTCATTTAAATCCAGATTACATAATGGAAATTAACGCAAGCATTTTGTGATATAAAAATGAACCTTAAACACCTTATCAGTTTAAAATCATAAGCAGCACACTGTTGATACACGTACACACATCTTAAAACGATTTGCTGTCTTATCATTCTGCAGTCAGTAATCTCTGTTTATGCTTACAGTAGATATGGGGAGCCGGCGTGTTTAGTAGGAAAGGCGAACAGACAGGAAGAAGGTTTGTTACAGAAGCAACATTAATCTATTCCTCTCGGCACTCTTTGAAGAGCAGCGGCAGCTATGACAGGCTAAACGTTTCCAGAGATGTCACATTTCCACAAAATCTAGAAAGGCTCTTGCGAGCACTCATCCTTTCATGTTTGATTGTGTGTTGGAGATCCTATGATAAACAGACGAGGGTGGTGGTTGGAAGGGAAGGGGGGGGGTGCTGGGTGGAGGGGGAGTTTTGGGAGAGGGGCTGTGGATGGGAGCTTGCTCTGCTGCCTGGTCTGCTTTGCCACCGGATCCAGATGCTTTTCCAAATTACCTCTTTGTCTACTTCAGAGGGGTTCAAAATGAAAGTCTGAATTAAGATCCAGGGTCTTGCTTCAGACTTCTAGGATTGCAGGCTTATTGCACTGAATCTGATTAATCAGAGGCGAACCGTTCCAACCAAACCTGTCACTTGTGCACTTATTGGCCCTAAAAATGCACATTCACCCTCAGATAGACATAGAACAGATGCTACAGGCTTTCTGAGTGGCTCATCTCTGTCAGATTGAAGCACAACTGGATAAAGCAGGTACGTTTAACACCATATGTCCTGTGGAAGCCAGACACACTTCCTGTGAGCATCGGGAAAAACTTTAAATACCAAAAAAAATAAAATAAATGCTTGGTCACCACACACACACACACACACACACACACACACATGCTATTCCGGTCTGTCTCCATCTGTCTTCTCCTCATTCCTTCAAGGCTTTGTGTCCCTCTTTGTCAGTCCCATCCTGCCGTCTTCTCCGGCGCTGCTGAAGTGTTTTGTGTCTCAACACTCTGTTACAGAGTCATAAAATTCTTGTGGAGAAAGCAGAGCACTTCCAGCTGAACTCCGGAGAAAGGGCAGTAAAGAGAGTTAACTGAGGCAAAGAAGCAAAACGGAAAGGGAGGAAGAAAAATTCTCATAAAAATGAAATAATAAAAATACCAGACCAGGAGTGAAACATCTTTTCATCATTTTCAAAATAAACTAACTTAACAGACTTACGCATTATTAAATACATTTTCATGAGGGAGTGCCATTCACTTGTCTTTGACTCCATTTAAATTGCACTAGTACCGCCGTAGAGGCTCATGAATAATAATAAAAATAAAATACATTTAAATAAATTATATATGTACATTGATTTTTCTGTTTATAAGTCAACAATAGTTGTGTTCCTTGAATGACACTTTCACCTCATGGGGATATGTCATTACATATAGCAGAAATACCATTGTGGCATGCATAGATAGAAAGCACACAGATGCAAAGCATCTGAGCTCATAATCCTACACCTCTGGGGAAGTTGGTGGCAGTCTTCTCATGGTCTCAGGATGGTGCGGTCACAGATCTCCTGGTGAGTTTGGTATGAGCTATTAGGAAGTGAAGGAGGAGGAGGAGGAGGTAGTGGCAAAGGATGAGGAGGTGGAGAAGGAGGGCATTCCTGATTTCCAGCCAGGCTGATCGGCAAAAGCCTGCTCCTCATCTGTCCCACAGAGGCAATGCTCTCTGGAGCCTGCAGGGTGTCCTGTGACTGGCACATCTTGTTAGCAGGAGGAGGAAGGGACGGGCAAGGGTGAAACTGAGAAAATGAGACTGGGAAAGCCAAGTTAGTTTGTTCTCAAGCCTGCTGCTGGTTTGCTTTAATTTGAATTGGGGATGGGTTGCATAAATGCATCATTTGAATACATGTAACATCAAGTAAAGCCACAGGAGAGCCATTAATTCTCCTTTCACTGCCAAGCAATTTGGGACATGAAAGGATTTTCTGCGGGGAGAAAACTTTAGCCCATAATTCATGGCACGTTTAATCTGTAATGTACAGTGCTTCCTTTTGCTGGGTGGGATAGTGGAAGCAGATTCTTAGCAATGTCAGTCCAGTTTCTATAGCATAATCAATCAAATTGGCAACAGCTCTTACTCTAACCCTTGTTTTCTAATTTATAAGAAGTAATGAAATTATTTTCACCTTACATCCATGTTCTTTGTGGTCCCAGAGAGCCGAATGCCTTAAGAGTAATAATAATAATAATAATAATAATAATAATACTAATACTACTACTACTACTACTAATAATAATAATAATAGTAATAATAATAATAATAATAATAATAATAATAATAATAATAATAGTAATAATAATAATAATAATAATAATAATAATAATAATATATTTTTCTTTCTGAGGTGACCACATTTGGATGTGAGTGTCATAGCCTTTCAGTCCACCCATTCTATCATTCTCTCCCCTCCCAGTTACTCTCGCTCTCTCCTCTCCCCCTGTCTCCTGTGTTCAGGGGCAGGACCTACCTCTGCTCCCGCCCTTCAGTTCTACTCACCTGTTGGTCTGATTTGCTGTGTGCTATTTAAGAAGAAGGAAGACCTTCATTCAGTGCCTGAACTGGAAACAGTTAGTATCACACTCCTTTCTGTGTGTTTAACCAGCTCAAGTTTTGTGCCTTTGTCTCATTGTCCGTTCTCTTCTGTATAGAAATCCTGAAAACCCGGAGTGAATTATTAAGAGAGTGTTTTTTCCCTGCCTTTGGATCAGCCTTGTCTGAGCCCTTTTCCCTTAACTGGAATTCATTCAGCAGCATCATTTGCCTTATTGTAAATAAAGTGAGGTGAGGGGTAAGCTTTCAGCTAAAAGCTAGCCAGCTTGGTTGGCAAGTGGCAGCCATAGACTACAGGGGTTGGACAATGAAACTGAAACACCTGGTTTTAGACCACAATAATTTATTAGTATGGTGTAGGGCCTCCTTTTGCAGCCAATACAGCGTCAATTCGTCTTGGGAATGACATATACAAGTCCTGCACAGTGGTCAGAGGGATTTTAAGCCATTCTTCTTGCAGGATAGTGGCCAGGTCACGACGTGATGCTGGTGGAGGAAAACGTTTTCTCACTCGCTCTTTCAAAACACCCCAAAGTGGCTCAATAATATTTAGATCTGGTGACTGTGCAGGCCATGGGAGATGTTGAACTTCACTTTCATGTTCATCAAATCAATCTTTCACCAGTCTTGCTGTGTGTATTGGTGCATTGTCATCCTGATACACGGCACCGCCTTCAGGATACAATGTTTGAACCATTGGATGCACATGGTCCTCCAGAATGGTTCGGTAGTTCTTGGCAGTGAAACGCCCATCTAGCACAAGTATTGGGCCAAGGGAATGCCATGATATGGCAGCCCAACCCATCACTGGTCCACCCCCATGCTTCACTCTGGACATGCAACAGTCTGGGTGGTACGCTTCTTTGGGGCTTCTCCACACCGTAACTCTCCCGGATGTGGGGAAAACAGTAAAGGTGGACTCATCAGAGAACAATACATGTTTCACATTGTCTACAGCCCAAGATTTGCACTCCTTGCACCATTGAAACTGACGTTTGGCATTGGCACGAGTGACCAAAGGTTTGGCTATAGCAGCCCGGCTGTGTATATTGACCCTGTGGAGCTCCTGACGGACAGTTTTGGTGGAAACAGGAGAGTTGAGGTGCACATTTAATTCTGCCGTGATCTGGGCAGCCGTGGTTTTATGTTTTTTGGATACAATCCGGGTTAGCACCCGAACATTGCTTTCAGACAGCTTCCTCTTGCGTCCACAGTTAATCCTGTTGGATGTGGTTCGTCCTTCTTGGTGGTATGCTGATACATCACAAAGACTTGCTGTCTTGGTCACAGATGCGCCAGCCAACCAACAATTTGTCCTCTTTTGAAATCTGGTATGTCACCCATAATGTTGTGTGCATTGCAATATTTTGACCAAAACTGTGCTCTTACCCTGCTAATTGAACCTTCACACTCTGCTCTTACTGGTGCAATGTGCAATTAATGAAGATTGGCCACCAGGCTGGTCCAATTTAGCCATGAAACCTCCCACACTAAAATGACAGGTGTTTCAGTTTCATTGTCCAACCCCTGTATATGGCTGCATCAGACAGACAGAGATGCCCCCTAAATGTTACTAAGTAGTATAAATAAACTGCTTTAATTTCACGGCACCAGAGACTTCGTGGTAGAGCTTAAATGGGCATTTTAACATGGGAGTTTGGCTTTAATGGCACATTGGGTTCAGCCCTGAGGTTGGTGCAGATCAAAATCGACTTGATTTTTGAGACCACAGAGGGAACTTAAACACAAAAAGATAAGAGAAGGTTTATTTGTCACATGCACAGTTATACAAGGTACAATGCACAATGAAAGGTAAGGACATTTGTGTTTGGTTTTTATTTCTTTGCTGTAACAATGCTTCTTGGCAATAAATTTTATACTGTTGGAAAACCTGTTTATCTCCCCTGAAATGGAGCCACATTTTTAAGGAAAATGCATTTGTGAGTTGAGTATGTGGGTTGTACCCATGAAAACCTTGCCAAATCTTCTTTGCCAAAGACAAACAGCTCATTCTGCTATTGACTCTTGTTTGGTGTCATTCATTGGATTGGATGATTGAAGTCTGAAGAAACAAGACTTATTCAGTAGACAAGTTATTCATTTAACAAACAGGGGCCTCAGTAGCTTGTGGAAGAACCATACACAACCCCAACAACCTGGCACCTCCTCCTAATGCTGGTCACCAGCTTGGCCACACAGTGCTGTGGGATGACATCTCATTATTCAATCAGCATTTGTCTCAAGGCAGTCAGTGTGGATGAGTTGGTCACTCTGACACAAACAGCATGCCCAAGTTGATCCTACAAGTGTTCAGTGGGGTTGAGGTCAGGACTGCAGGCAGGCAGTTTCAGCCTGTGCACTCCCAAATTCTGCAGGTAGTCTGTGATAAACTGCTCTGTGGGGGCGTGGTCATCTTGGAGGATAGAGTTCGGTCCCAGACTGTAGAGATATGGGATTGCCACTTGTTGCATAATCTCATCTCGATATCTCTCTGCACTATGATTGCCTCCATTGATGACAAACCTGACTGTCAGCATCTGGGGCACCAGAAGCTCCAGACAAGAGCCAATAACAGAATGAACTGTTTGGCATTGGCAGAGAAGACCTGGCAAGATTTTCAACCCACGTACTCAACTCTGCTGCTCAACCCACAAATACATTTTCATGACATATGTGGCACCATTTAAGGGGAAATACAATAGGCTTTCCAACAGTATAAGATTTACTGCCAAGCACCATTGTTACAACAAAGAAATAACCGACCAAACACAAATTTCCTCACTTTTTATGCTAAATTTATTTGGTATATGATTTGAAGTTTCAACGTTTTAAAACAATATTGTTGTATATTTTATTAAATCCCAAACAGTACAATAGCATTTGAGGTAACCAGTCAGAAAATAACTTTCTTTATAACTGCAGTGGACATGCTATTATAGATTGGATTACAGAAGAAAGTTTTTGTCTGCTTTGGACATTTGTGAACACATTGAGGAATTATCTATGGCTGTAGATTTTTTTATTTTTTTTATTTTTTTAGTTTTATTGTTTTATTTTTTTCTACACCTGCTTATTCCTGTTTAGGGTCACCAAAATTGGATTCAAACTGCACAGCATAATGTAATGGTTTGTCCTTGTCTGAAGACGAGAGCCCCCTGATAGCTATAATATACAGCCAGCCATGACTCCCTGGCTTCAGTTCTTGGAGTCAAACTGAGCATGAGTGCATCCACGAACAGTAAACTTTTCTGTTGTGTGTTTGGTCTGGCTGCAACATTCTACTAAAGGATTTTGAAACTCGTTTCTCTTCAAACAAAAGAGAAAAAAAAAGAAGAAAATGAAAAAAGCACTTCCCTCAGACTGTGAAACTCATCCAAAAACTGTCCAGATGGCTGAGAATAGAGAGAAAAGCGCTGAATGAAATAGCAGAAAGGGCATTGCATCTATTAGTTTGTGTCAATAAATGCATGAATTTACAGACATGTCAATTTTATGAGCATCTGGCTGGAGTGCCAATGCTATCCACTAACAGTGAGTTGGCCAAATAAAATGGCTCAACTCTTTATGATTGACTGTGCTCACAGGAACAACAGTTAAAGTCTGGCATACTGTGTTTGCCTACCTAAAGCAATTTTCATTTTGTGTGTGTGTGTGTGTGTGTGTGTATGTGTGCATTTAATACTATTTTGAACATCTGCTGGGAAAAGAAGCATTCACGTTCAGTCTTTTATACATATGTGATACAGATGCACAGGTTTCCACCCATAATTCAGATTTCACTTCTCCTCAAAAACAAACAACCTATCGTTAAAACTCATGATTTTTTTTCCTGTAAAGACAATTTCATGATCTACTTGAAACTAATAACACAACCCACTCCACCCCCACAGCCCCAGTGCAGAAATGAGGGGAGCTGCTGTTTGCTGATTTATTAGCTTTACATACTACTGTGTGTACTTAACTTGGCTTGGAAAACATGTGGATAGAAGTTGTTGCAGCTCCTTTCTCCCCCTCCTTGCTCCACATTGTGCTCTTCACCAATCATATCCCAGGCCTCGCGATGTCATCTGAGGTGGGAGCCCTTCTAGAAGGACTCGAAGTGAGGGTGGGTGGGTTGGTGGGGGATGGAGGGACAGAGGGAGGGGTGGTGTGGGTGGGAGTTAGTTCTTAGCCAGACACTAGGCTGAATAAATAAACCCGGAAACATTAAAAGCCCTTTTCCCCTTCACCTTTGAACTTGTGCATTAGATTGTGTAAACATACATCAAGACATTTGGACACAGCTTGTTCTGACACTGTGCTACACACTCCGATTGCTCTTCCTCCTCTGCAGATCTACCCACTCTGAGTGCAGTGCAAAGGGTCAGAAATAAAAAAGACACTGAATTTTATTTTTTTATTATTTTTTTTTATTTATTGAAATGAAATGTGAAAAGTCTGCCACTTTATCCTGGATTTATAAATCTCAACAAACCTCTATCTGTTTGCAGCTCCATACTTTTAGCTGTGACCATTCAACCAAAAAGTGATTTTCCTTGCAGTCAGTGTACAAAAAAAAATTCAAAGATGAACATAAAGCCTAAACAACCAACAGCATAACTGTTACTAACAAATAATTATTCAACCAAAGTGTTACATGGACATTCTGAAGTACACATTACTGCATATGCAGCAGAAAATCCCCATGTTTGAAGCAATTCATGTGAACTGAATTTTACTTGATTATTTATTTATTTATTTAACATCTCCAGGTTAAAGGCAGCTTTATTATTTTAATTCTACCTTCAACCTGCTCCCAGTACATTTTGGCAAAAGACAGTTTACATAAAATGAAACAAACAAATCTGTGATAGTCACTTTATTAGTTGTTTAAAAAAATATGTTAAAGGCATTAAAGTTAATTCAATTCAATTCAGTTCAATTCAATTCAATTCAATTCAATTCAATTTTATTTATATAGCGCCAAATCACAACAAACATATGTATATATATATATATATATATGTTAGTCAAGCAAAGCATAATAGGCCTGTTTTAGATTTAAGTATTAGTTGATTCAGTCAAAAGCTGTGGTTTCTGCCGCAAAACAGGGAAAACTCTTTTTTTTAAGAGTGCAACCAAACATGCAAATGTTATTTCAATAGAGAAACCCCTCAACAATTATTATGATCTCATTATTATAGCTTGTCCCCAGGGTACAATACAAGTAAGTAGCTTGAGAAATGAAACCCTGTGCGAGTGGATGTTTTCACACACAAAAAAAAAAAGAAAAAAGAAAAAGAAAGAACACAATAAATTGAATGTGAAGCAGTATCAGTAGAAACTGAATCCTAGGGATTACAACATCTGGCCTAAGTCATAGTACATTTTTGCATTTTGCAGTATACATTCAGAATACATAATGCGTGTTCCTGCGAGGATGAGGTCTTTGACATCATCTTTTTGAGTTTTGCTTGGTGCCGGTTTGGGTTGGCGACAGAACACAGCCATTTCAGGAGTGCAATATTTAAGGAGAAAGAGGATGAAGTTGCTGCTGTGGACTTTTGAAGAGCTACCTGGGTGGGCAGAAAGAAGAGGAGTTTCCAAAACGGCAGTCAACACACACTCACACTGGTTTAAAAAGATGAGGAGAGGACTAGAGCTGGAATGCAGATCTGAGGTAAGAATGTGAGTGTTTCATCCCTACAATGGAAATATAACTTGTGGGGATCAGAAAATTAATCCCTGTAATGTCTTGTATAAGTGAAACATAACAGGCCTTTATATATATATATATATATATATATATATATATATATATATATATATATATATATATATATATATATATATATATATATATATATTGTCCTTAACAAATAGTATTCTTTTCATGCTTGCATAGGTATGTTTCTTTGTTTAAGCCTCTTGTAGTGTATCAGCATGTTAGTGTGCATATGACCTGCATTATCCTGCTTTACTTTGGTTACAGGTCTCTTTTTTTTCATTCAGGAGCTGGAGCCCTGAGGCAGACAGCAGGGGTTCCATACTTAGTTTCCTGTAAAAAATACCTCTGCACTCCACATCCTAATTAATGTGAAGGGCATGCCCAAGATCCCTATAAAATCATACAAGACTATACCAATTTCCTGGTAGCTTGCTCGCTACATGTGCTTCTTGTTCGTCAGCATAAGAGTTTCCTTCCTTGCAAACCTCATGAAGATTTATACACCACCACCATGCCTGCTCCCCCCACACACCTTTCATTCTTCTCTTTTGTAGCTTTCCCCCCTCAATGTGATTTGTACTTTATAACATGATACACAGAGAATACACTTTCTATCCCCTTTACTCTGAAATCAAACATGACGATCTCATGAAAAGGGACTGTCAGGGTAACATAAGAAACACATGGCGTCTGCTGGTTAGATGAGGAATGGGTTTAAATCACTTTGCTTGGAAATTTTTTTTCATATGCATTTCTTTGCATGTATGTGCGTGTGTGTTTGGGAACGTGCGATTGTTTCGGTGCGTTGGTGCCGAGCTATAGAGTCCAAAAAAACAGACATATTGAGAATTATAAAGAAACAGACTGATTGCATGCACGGCTGCACCCCAACACTCAGAAATGGTAACACAGCCCCCCGTTTGAAACGTAACAGATCCCCTTAAACATGCATACACACACCTACACACAAACACAGACATGAGCACATACACAAAGTATGCATACTAACCTCCGTACCATTCTTATCATGTTTTCCATATGTTTTTTGGACTTTCAGTAGATAATCTCTTGTTTTCATTGTTCTTCACGATCCTGCTGTCCAAAGCCACATGTGATCCAGGGTGATGAAATTTGTGTTACACAGAAACTTGAATTTCATCTTCCAGAAGAATGAGCAATATTAGCTTTGTAATGAAATGGTGCTTTTTAGTGAAATCTAAAGCTTCATGATGTAACTGTGCACATAACCGTCCATGTCCAAATTCATTAGCCAAGTGTATCATTGAATTGCTGCAAGTTGAACCATATTTGAATGACACAAATATGGTCAGAAGTGTGACTTTAAAAAATGTTGGAATTGTTATTGATCATATTGTGAGGTTTTGTAGTGAATGGATGTGGAATTAGGAATTACAACCAGTAAAAAGTCATTGTGTCCCAATTCAGCTAGACCTACACTATTAAAAGAATGACTCCAGCTGTGGAGTCACTCTGTTTCTTTATAATTTTCAGTATGTCTGTTTTTTTTAAGGTTATGGGCATCTCTGCTAATAGTAAATGGTAAAATTCAATGCATGATTAAAAAAAGGAAAAACAGCCATTCCATACATATGGAATATTCCTTCATTTTAAAGTATTGCATTGTACTGCATTTTTACAGATTTTTTTTTCAGTGTGCGTCCACCAACACTCTTAAGCCTTCTTCTACTTTTATACATGTCTGTGAATCCGCTGCGGTCCACTTGGGTCCAAGTGACGTCAATTTCGTCAGACGGTGAGCATGCCTATTTTTTGTGCCTCTGCAGACTCGTCAGTGAACAATTTTTACAATGCACCAACTACACATGTGCCCCAGGCGGACTTCAAGCAGACTTCAAAGAAGTACAACAGGAGTGACTCTGCTGTTGGCTCTCCAGCTGTCCATGTGCATGTTCACAATGGAGTATAATCAGGGCATCAGACGTAGTGTGCTATGTACTTTATGTACTTGCTTGTGTGATCCATGAATTTTGACAGTGTAGTGTTGTTTCAGATAAAACAAGCCGCTTGTCTTAAAGGATTCCCAAGCAGTATTTGACTTATTATTGTCATGCTAGGTGCCATGTTTAAGACTGAATTCTTTACTATACACACCAGACTATAACAAATACATGTAATATAAATACCTGAAAAAATTCTGCCACTGTTTGCTGAGTAGCTAGTGTCTGCATCAGCACTGATGAAGTATCATCCTCCTACTGTTGTTCAGTTCTGGCACATAGCCAAGAAGATCATTAAAGACAAGAAGTTTAGTTGGGCACTCGGCACAGTCAAGTCAACCATGGAAATGTAGCTATACTTGTCAGTGTGAGCACATGTATTTACTTGTATTTGCAAGTGTAGATATGGATGTATGGGATCTGAGATACAGCATTATTCTGAATTCTTTTATTAAATGAAATCACACTTTTTCCAGTTCACTTTAGAAAACCTGCTTAGCTGGTTATCAAAGCTAGCGTAACTTCACAAGCTAAGAAGAGGAATCTTGCAAAGCTGCTCCAGCAGCATCCAAGAATGAAAACAAGGATCTGGAAATTAGCACAACAGAGTGAACCTGCTATTTTGTATAATTTATTATTTGCATGCATTAAAGGAATTATAAGCAGATTACATAGTGAGAAATTAAACCCCTTGATAATATGTATCTGTAAAGGCCAATGTTATTGGACGCGGGTTCCTCTTATTCGGGGTGGTGTTACGGGTTGTAACATTTGTTCACTGATGCTTAGGAACAAGTGTAGAATATTACTCTTGTAACTCACATAAAAAATATAGATCAGTGCAGCTTTAAATATAAAACTGCATGTCTTTGAATGGATTGACTGGATGTTTCCAGATTCCTCATCAAGACTCAAATATGGCAGTGCCCAATATTTGCTCATGGCTTCTGCTTTTATGCTGGCCGGTGAATGAATCATCTGTGCTTATTGAAGTCCTTTTACACAGACCAGGTCCCAGCTTGAGGAATGTGTGTGAGTCACTGCCGCTCATCGGACGACGTTCTATGGCTTGCCTGCAGCTTCTCTGCCTGATCACACCCCAGAGACCCATTCAATCAACTCCCCATATATTTTGTAATTAAGTCGACCTGATGACTTTATGCAATATTTGTGTTTTACTGTCTCCTTTAAATGGTATTTATCATCCTCCAGGTTTGGAGGTCCTAGAGCGAACCCCTCCCCTCAGCTGAGCCAGTCAGGTCCAACTGAGCCTGTTCTTAGCTGTGACCCAGCCACCCACCCCACGACCCCACCCTTTTCTCTCTCAGGGTGTCTTATGACTAACCAGGACAGTTTTATTAGCCTCCAACCAAGTCAGCAGGAAAGGGGCTGTTGTGAGGTTCTAGCAAACACGCTGGCTGTTGAGGAAACAACTGTCAGAAACAACCAGATTTTTACTGAGAGACTGATGACGGAGCTGAGAGAGGATTGATAAGCAAACTGCCTAACAGGAGAAAAGAGCTGTGAGGTCAGAGGACATGAGGAAACTGGCTTGGCTGAATGAGAGGAAGAGGTGGAGATGTACCCCATAAAGTTGCTTTAAGTGTGAAAAATTCTGACAACTCGGCTGCTAAATTCTAGACTTAACTCTTTTTTTTCAGATTTTTTCCCCTTCCTTTCATTCTAATGAACCACAATTGACCAAATACGAAAGGACATATCAAAGCATGTAGAGGGAAGAAAGAAGACAGTAAACTTTAGACTGTACACTGAAAACATTTGGGTTTGACATAAAAAAAATCAATCTGAAACAAAAGATCAATGTCTCAGCTTTTATTTTCAGGTATTCACGTCTGGATCTGACACACAGTTCAGAAGGTAGCACCTTTCGTCTGAACTCACCCGGTTTTTTGTGAGCAAAACTGATGCTGAACTGATAACCTTAAAATAGATTAAAGTGAATAAGACTTAATATTTAGTTGCAAATCCTTTGCTTGCAATAACTGCATCAAGCCTGTGACCCACTGTCATCACTAAACTTTTGTATTCTTTTGTGATGCTTTTCCAGACTTTCACTGCAGCCTCTTTCAGTTGTTGTTTGTTTTAGCAGGTAAAATCCTCTATAGGGTTTAAGTCTGTAGGTTGGCTAGGCCGGTCTAAAACTTTCCACTTCCTGCCCCTGATGAACTCCTTTGTAGTTTTGGCAGTGTGTTTTGGGTCATTATCTTGCTGCATAATGAAAGATCTCCCAACCAGTTTGGTTGCATCTTTCTTTAAACTAACAGACAAAATGTTTCTGTAAACTTCCGAGTTCATTGTACTGCTGCATCATATGTGACATCATCAGTGAAGACTAATGAGCCCGTCCCAGAAGAAGCCATGCAAGTCCAAGCCATGACATTACCTCCACTGTGTTTCACAGATGAGTTTGTATGTTTGGGATCATGAGCAGATCCTTTATTTCTCCAAACTTTAGCCTTTCAATCACAATTTCACTTTCCATCTTCTCTCAGCTTCACAACTGCTTGTTTCTCACCCACAGACAGCTCTCAGGTTTCATGTTGGTTACGCCTCTAACTATAAACGCTCAGTCTGCACAGGCAGAACCCAAAACTGAGTGTAGACATTCAGTGCTATTTATTGTTTTATTGTCTGAATAGTCAATGTAACAGGACACACCTGGGCAACAAAACACACCTGTCCATCACGTGTTCCAATACTTTTGATCACAAGAAAAATGGGAGATCCAGATGTAAATACCTGGAAACAAAAGCTGTAATGTAGATCTTTTGTCTCATATTCATCTTTTAATGTCAAACCCAAATGTTTTCATTCTACAGCAAAAATAAAGGGATTGGCCTCACTGCTCCAATACTTTTAGAAGGGAGTGTGCATACCAAAACATACTGGTGACATTTTCAAAAGTTACATCAGCTACATTAACTGCTTCTGCCAAGCTGGCTGATGCTTTTACCAATTTGCCTCCAGATGTCTGGGCAAGGGATGTGAATCTTTAAATATCTGCCTACTTGCCTAGTTTATTTCCAGGTGCAATGGGAGGTATAACACACTGAAAGGATCCAGGCTGGGCGGCAAATGCAGTCTGAGAATGTGCACAGTCAAAGGTTAGGTGTTCCAGAGGCCTTTAATCAAGAAATGTTCTCAATTTCCTCCCTCCGTGTTCCTCTGCTTGACCTCTGGTCCTCATAGTAAAGTTAGACGTGTACTGTAACACCCAAGACAATGCAGCTCTTTAATCTTCTGCTCCTCATTAGAATTACTAATGTGTCTGCAGCTGACGAAAGATGTGACTGTTTGCATGTGTGTATTTGTGTAAGTGTGTGCACACACATGCACGCATGCATGGATGTGCATCTCCATTTGGCTGGGCAGGGAAGGAATACTTGAATAACAGCCTAATAAATATCAGGGTTAGGTTTATTGGTTTTGAAGCATATTTGCCATTTGTTGGGAAACACAAAACCGTGGAAGGTTCCTGGCAAAGTGGCAGGGTGGTGCTCTTTTCTGGGTCACAGAGAACGCAGAGGAAATCTATTCTGACATTAACAGGCTGCTATAGGAAGTGTTTTTGGATTAAATTAGCCTGGCATGAGAGGTTGGATGGTCTGGATCAGGGCTGAGGGCACAAGCATGAACAAGGTCGGAGTTATGGGTGTACAGAGGAGCCATTTTGCCCAGGTGAAGATGACACCAGAGAGGAGGAGCAGAGAGGGTGAAGGTGTCGGTGCAGCTGCGATCTCAGTAAGAGTTTAATTATGCCCCGGGCAGCAGGGTGCGTCACCAGTCACAGATGACAGAGCTGGAGGATGAATCATGGGATGGACGGACGCCGAGACTTGTCGGTTTTGAGGTGCCGGGGAACCGTGGAGAGAGTTGGTGTATGGGTGGGGTAGTGCTTGTTCCTTTAAAGCCTCTTTAAAACTCTTATGCTCTGGCATCAAGTAGGTGTTCATCCAAAGGAGGATGTGTGAGGGGGTAGATTCCTCACTGCCAACAGAAAACCCAGCGGGAGATGTTGTTCTCTGCAGAGTTTTAGTGCCATGTGGTAGAGAAAACACCAAACTTAGCTTTTTTTTTTCAGGCAGTAAGTTCTCTCCAATGACACACAATATCATGTCAAGGATGACGAACATGTGGCTGCTGGCTAGGCTGGTTCTGAAGAAGCGGTTCTCAAACCAATTGCCTCCAAGGGATCACAATTGAGACCTGTGTGAAAGAAAAGAGGACAGAGCTTACATTCATGTTTTTATCTGGCATTATTTAAATTTGCATGCCTCTTGTAAAAACTGGATACTTTTACAAAAAGAAAAAAAGAAAATCTGAAGAGAAAAGAAAAGCAGTGAAAGTACTCAGAACATTATGCTCCAGTGATGGCGTTGGCAGCAGTCATCAGTGTCTCATGTTAACCAATCAGGCAAAGAAGATTTTGAAACCACTGAGTTAAAAGATGAATTGTATGCATTTGCCCAGTTATGTTACTTTGCACCAAATTTACAACGAGAGCCGTACAAGCACCATTGTGTACTTGTACCAATCAAAAAATTTGAGTGTAGAAGACAGTTGGAGTGGGAAAAGTGCTATATAATTCCCTGTCCATTTGCTATACACTTCTTAGCTTCAGTGTTTGCCATCTTGGCTACGCAGTAGAAGAATGACCACCAACCAATGTTGATAATGATGCTAGCAAGCTAGCTAAAGCTTAGTTTGGGGTCACAGCATTGGTTGTTTCATGCACGAGCTGTGACATCATCAGAGCCTCGTCACCATTTATATTGGTGCTTGAGGTGTGCTGGACTCACCATTCAGAAACCCCCTCCCCTCTGTTCCCAGTTCTGAAAGACCAAACAGGAAGCAGAGCTTTGTTCCCTCTTTCTTTCTTTTTTTTCTTTTCTTAAAGCTCTTGCAGCATCTACCTCTCTGTAATCTGGTAATCTCTGAGCTCCTGTACTGATATATCGCTGAAGGCCAGTAAAAACTGACACGCTCATACACTTGTGTTTTCAACCAGGCTGAGCCAGCTGTGCTGCCTGCATTGGGTTACAAAAACCTAGAGGTGGATGGCAACTGGAATGACACCAAAGGGTGGTGCGCACCAGGAGTTGAGACGTTTTTGGTATACTACTGTTCATTAAGGTGATAATGGCAAACATAAACTACTGTAGGTGTAACAGTGACAGGCTCTTATTAGGTATTGACACAAAACACGTTTTTGAATGTTAAATTGTCTTAATTTTAGACAAATATACCATTACATGTGTATTCAGAGGGTGTACGTGTTCACGAAATGTGGCAGCTAGTGTGACAGTCAGAGCCAAATGTGATTGTAAGTGCACCGTTTACCGTGGTCAATTTGAGACAGAACTAGCATGTCACAATTTATGCACTGCAAGTAACTATGTAGCAACCTTCTGTCAGACTGGAACCTTCATCTGATGCTTCGAATGAATTTGTGCCTCTGCTTGAGTTGATGCTTTACTGTTACATTATTACTGTGTGGTAATATGTGTGGCTTCTTTGGTGCTCTTAATGATGCTGTGACACAGTAGATGAAAAGCTTTGCAGAGTTATAGATTATATTATAAAGGGACGATGCTAATTACAGTCAGTCTTTTATGATCCATATTCCAGTTAACTAGTTTTATCCTTAGTTTTATTCTTTTTTGCTTGCATTTGTTCTTACTATAGTAAGTAAAAGAAAAATAATGTTTCAAACCAAGGATATTTTTCTCACTGTGCCCCTCACATATATTTCAGAGACATTCCATGTCCAGATGTTTCTACCTGCACAGTGCTGAGTCGCTCTTGTGACCAGGTGACTTGCTGACCTCCATAATTTATCATCCTTTACATCCTGCAACTTGCATAGGAGTCCCCCCTTTGTCCTTGAAGGTGGGTCACAAAACTTGGAATGCATAGAAGGAAGGAAGTCGCAGAAGCAAGGCTATCTCTACTCAGCGCTTTCCTTCACTTCCCTCCTCCTTTGTTTCCCACTTGTTCGCTTTCTGATAAAGGAGAACAGGGATGATGGTGCAAAAGAATAAGGAAAACCCTTGTGGTGGGGGGACTGTGCATGTGCATGCACATCTGTGTGTGTGTGTGTGTTTTGGGAAGGTTAAGTATTTCAGAGGTGGCCGTCTCCCCTCCCATGCTGTCTCTCATCACACTGTTGACCCCCCAGGAAGCTTTAGATGTCCGTCTGGCTTCATAATTCTCTTATCGAACTAATCTGAGAGATAAGGAGGGGGGAGTTGAAAGTGTAAACCCAGCACCACGGCCCTGGAATCCAGTTGCAGTGGGCTCATTCTTTACCTGTCTGCCTGGGAGACCAGTTAACCTTCTGTGTGCTGTGCCCCTGTGTGCGTTGCATTGCACTGAGACTTGTATACCACAGCTTTTGTTTGTGTGCATGTGCATGCTTCTGAGTGTGTGTGTGTATATGTAAAAGTCCCAACCCCCCTCCCTAGAGTTGCCCCCCACATACAGGTCTGCTAGAGTATGATTGATCTGGGCAGAGGTAGTGGTCACATCCTGAACTGGAGTTGATTTCCTCTCCTCTCTAAATACAGACCTGGTGTTTATCATAGGTTCAGTGTCATGTTTGTATGTTTTCATAGATCAGTGCTGTTATGGAGGGCGGTAGGTGGGTAGAAGGGGTGGGATCGGGTCTGAGTGGAGGAAGAGAAAAGTAAAGAAATAAGAGAGGTTGAAATCAGAGCGTGCTCTTTTTTGCTCTCCTTCTTTCAGGCATAAATCTTCAGGCAGACGGAGCGGATGCAGCTACTCTGGGAAAGTGCTAATTAATCGACTGAGGTCAAAAAGTTCTGGGCCAGTCCGGCAGATTTATATAACATGTTTTCACTGGCAAAGATGCTGCTGGATGTCAGTTATTTTCTCTTTTTGTCCTCTCAATTCCAAACAAAAATACATATTATTGGTTTGATGAGTATAGCCTACCTATTCTAAAAATGTGTAGATGGAACAAAACCCTGAAATATTTACAACTTCTAATCTCTCCAAGTTAGTTTAATGTGCATAAAAATGTAACATTCAGTTAGGTATGAAGTTTTTACTGTTTAAAAATGTGTATCACATTAAAAGAAGAATAACTTTATTGATCCCAGAGAGAAATTCATATGCCTGACATAGCTCATCTGCTATTTGCACGAGAATTGAAAAACCTGATGGCTGTGGGTACAAATGATTTTCGGTTTTTCCATTTTACAGCGGAGGGAGAGTTGTCTTCCAGTCCTGATGTTTTTTGTTCCATAAAGATGTCATAAAGTGGACGATCACAGTTGCTCAGGATGGCTTCTTTGGTGGTAACTGGTTATGCTCCAAGTGGTGGTAAAAGCATTAGAGTGCGGTTTTTAATTTTGTAGTTTATGTCAGTAATAATAACATTGTACTCAGAAAGTTACTTCCTTAGATCTGGAGCAGAAACGGTCAGATTTTCAGACAAACCTCCAGGCAGCAACCTTGTTTTTTCCACTAAAAGTTCATTTAGTTTAGACAAAGATCCCTGGTTGGAGCCAAAGCATGGGTGTTGCAGTTATGTGGCATGAACTTAAAAGTGGATCTATGTTCTCATTTTTGCTTCTCTAATCTTGAGACACTTTGTTACTAGTAGTCTGTCATAAATACACATAATTTGTTGCCATTTCTTTAATTGAATATATGACAAATGTCAACAAAGACAGTTTGACATAAAATAGTAATTTTGCACCAACAAGGTGATTCCGAAAGAGCAGGTAGCTGAAAGTCATGTCCTTATGAAATAGTAAAAGAAAATCCAGCAAAGACCTGACACAGAGATGCATCTGGCCCTTCATTTGATCCATCGGCTGTTCATTGAAGCATCATCAGAAATGATCTCAGTGGAAGGGCGGCTGTCAACAAACCATTCTTAACGATGGTGACAGGTCTGATGGTGAAATGAATCTGAATAATCCAGGTATGCTACATCTATGCACTTATGGTGTGTTTCAAAGTCGGCCACCTTCTTTCAAAAGGCAAGTGAAACTGAGGTAGCAGTAGTGATAGTAATAGGCAGTATTGCAATATACGTTTTTATTTTAAGGTAAGATACAAAAATACTTTAAATACTTTTGGATCTGGATATTACTGTGGGATGAAGTCTTCAGACATTTTTTTTCTTCAGTCAGTATGACTGTAGGCTGTTTCCTCTATGGTGCATGCTTCACACTCTTCCTGCCCTGTGTGTAATTTACCAGAGTAGTTTCCTGTGGTTCATCGTTGTGAGTCACTGGCTGACTGCTTCGCCAACAGCATGATGACGTGCTGCAGTAATAGATGGCTTCTTTTTGGGTAATTAATAATCAAAGGTGTAATTTAGATGCCCTGGATTTACAGGGCTCTTAATAAAGTTTCATACTCCCATACTCCCTTGAGCAGAATGACTCATGCAGTGAAAAAGTTTTTTTTTAGTTTTTATTATTGCAAGCTTAATTTTCTCCTTTGATGAGTGTTTTATTTCCTCACTGTTGGACACATATTCTCTATCTTCTATGGCAACATGTAAGAATTTTCAAGATCTATCAAAATAAGAGGAACAACATCTCCCTTAAGCCTTTTTTTTGTCAGAACTTAGTCATGACATTGTGACCTTCACTTCCCTCCACTTCCTCCTCTGCAGCATCTTTGGCTGAGCTTTAGATTATAGAGCAGGCTGACTGGAACTTCTCAGGGATATCACAGGAATTGAGTAATCGCGTGGCATGACTGGAGTCTGCCCTTTAATTATCTTCCACCAATGTTTGCTAGAGCAGTTTTTTTCTTCAGCCTGTTTTTTTTTTTTTTTCTATACAATTTTTCTCTCTCTGCCGTGCTGTCACTGTTTCGCTCCTTTCATCTGTGTCCTCAGCTGATTGTGGGATGGTGTGAATTGGAGGGTAGAATGCATCCAATGACCAAATGACATACCATCACTTACACGCCACTCTCTTCTTCAGGTAATGACTCTTAAAGCTTCCAGCCATCTCCCCACAGGCCAGACTGTACCCTATGCCCTCACACTATTCTCCGTGATTCATATCTGACAAGTCAAAGCATAATCACTCACCCTTTAAACACTCCAGGAAGAATTTGCTGTCAGGTGAACTCCAAGCAGTGAGTAGTAATGTAGTTGGGTTTCCTCATTAAAAAAATGAGAAAGAAGTGGGTGTATCCAAACCAAACATTTGAAAAGTTTACACTGTTTTGCAGTTTCAAAAGAAAAAAACTGGGCATCAGTTTCATCTTAATGATTTTGTCTTTCCCAAATCAACTATTTAAAAAAAAAAAAGTGTTAAAATACACTGTTGAACTTGCAGCAAAAAAAAAAAATTACAGTTAAGTTTCCTTTAAAGAAAATATTCATTTATATTAACAGTGATTTTCAATTATGCTAAAGTCACACTACGGAAAAACACTGGTTGGAGACCACGGCATGACCACAATCACTGCGACCGTGTACGATGAACTTGCACACGTCTTGTTGTGTTTGAAAAGGTTGCATCAAAGATGGGTACAGGTCTGCGATCTCTCACAATCATTTGCCGTCTTCAAAGCGGATTTATTGCATCAAGATGGTGAAAAAACAGCAAGAAGATGTAGTCAGTTTGGCATTTACATGTAATCTGTTTGTGGTAATATGGCAATTAACTATTATAAATTAGCAAAAATAAAAAATCTGTTGCCATCTCTTGCAAATCGATCGCTGTCTACAAACACAGAAATTCCCATTAAACTGAAATTCACACTAACATTCTGATAGGACTGCAATGTGTTGGCAATCTGTCTGCATTTATAGACTCAAGAGCTGTCCTCCACAATGCTATAAATCTGTTTTGAGAAAAACGACTTTTTTACACAGACCCCAAAATTTAAAACCAAAAACAAATCCTCATCCTTTGATTAAAATGGTTTATTAGAAACTTGTCCAACTAAAATCTAACAACGTTTTGAAGAAGACTGTACTTCACTGACACATTCCTGTCCTTTCTTTTCTCTTCATTAGCCACTTTTTGCCCCAGTGATATTTAACAGCTGTATCATCAGCAGATGAAGCAAAGCCCTGTCCTGCTCAGTTTTGACAGGCTTGTCTTAAAATTCGTGAAAATTTGTAGCCAAATCTTCACGTGACATCTCGTCTATATGGCATAGCTGTGCGTTATGAGCTGTAGTGTATGTACAGGCCTCTGTTGGAAACAGTCCGCCACCAGAAAGGCAAATATTCTTATTTTTTCCCCCTCTTTGTGATTGTCTGCATTTAATCTATGCTTTCTACCACCTGGCAAGAGCATCACCTGCTCGTCAAAGCCATCAGAATTATTCGTTACAATACATTTATTGTCATTTGGTAAAAAAACAAACAAAGAGGGAACTCAGGAGAGTGCATTTTTCTA
Source organism: Pterophyllum scalare (assembly GCA_024447675.2). NCBI lineage: Eukaryota > Metazoa > Chordata > Actinopteri > Cichliformes > Cichlidae > Pterophyllum > Pterophyllum scalare. The sequence continues at coordinate 112,144 of JAMQGT020015017.1, forward strand.
TGTGCTGATACTACGCTGCAATAGATACCACCCAGTGTTCTTACTCCATCATAAATTACTAGATCACAAAGACTAGAAATGTATTTTATTGGCTTTTAAAAACAGTAAAATATGATTTTATATTTGTATTTAAATGAGATCCTTATGAACAGATAATGGCATATATAGGCTGGATATAGTTTATTTGTTTTATGTACCCTCGTAACATCCTCTAAAAAAGCTAAATAAAAAAAAGAAAAACAAACGTGTTATCTGATTTTTGTGTAGGGTATGAATTCTGAATGAATTATCAACAATAATTGTTTATACCTGAGTATCAAATTTTCTCACGAAGTTTTATCAATGTTGGTTCAAAACTTTTCAAGAAAAGGATTTTAAAAATGTTTTTTGACAACCTTGATCATGACCTTTTCCTTTTCACCGCCAAAATTTCATCAATTGTTCCTTGTACCACCCCCAACAACTCCAGAAATTTTAATAGAAATCTGTTCATAATTTTCCAAATTATCCTGCTAATGGAAAAACAGTAATAACAAATGAGGATCGGATCTGGATATGTTGGCACTGCTGAGCCCTTTTTTTCCAAATCTGCCTTTAATGGGTTTTGGAGAAGAGCTCTTAAATTAGACAGCAAGTATTTGCAAACTGAGAGTGATTGCAGTCAGTCCGAGTTTGGAGACAGGTTGCCTCAATCAGATTACCTGTGCAGTTGCCTTGCGATAAAGTGGTTATTCAGAGGTTGAGGGGGTTGCACTCTTAACCTCTGTGCGCCCAAAGGTTGAGCATGCAACTCCACAAGTACTAGCAATTGGTCTCCTACAAGAAAAAAATGTCATGCAACCACCAATTTTTCCTAGTTGCAAAGAGGCTGCTGTCCTGTTTTTACTTTAGTGTGACTGAGCCATAAATGCTGTATCTGTGTTTCATTATATGAGTCAAAAATAATAATTAAAAAAAAAAAATCTTTATGGTGCACGGTGGTGCGGTGGTTAGCACTGCTGCCTCACGTTTAGGATACCCTCTGGGAGGCCTGGGTTTGATTCCAACTCCCCCCCTCTCTCTGTGTGGAGTCTATGTGGGTTTTCTCCGGGTACTCCGGTTTCCTCCCACACTCCTCATGCAATTAACCTAACCCCAGTAAGGTTAGGTTAATTGGCTACTCTAAATTGCCCATGGGTGTGAGTATTGTCTGTCTCTGTTGACCCTCCAATTTCAAGCTGATCAGCAGGTTTTAACATTTCCACTTCTGTTTCTATTAACATAGTTCAGACCTTGTGATTTATTGAAAACCTTTGATTCTGGTTCATTATAATTTCTTTAACTGGAATTATGATAAAAAAAACTTCATTTATTGTGAATGACAAGAAAATAAGATGAAAACAGCTCATTATGGTTGTGTTTGCATTTATTTAGCTATCTTTGGAGGACTGCGTTGACATAATGCCAAGAAACGTAAACTCCCAACAATGTCAGGGCATTATTTTCACTACAGTGCACGACAGCAATCTAATGAACTCACGTCTAATATCCAAAATGTTTATTATGGATGCTTTTCTCCAATACTCACTTAATCAGGAATAATATGATTCACGTCAGCCATATGTTTCTCATGAAGTTGAATCTTGAGGAATGTGGACTTTGGTGAGAAGCTGCTATGATTTGTGAGGTGTGTGTGTGTGTGTGTGTTTGTGTGTGTGTGTGTATGTGTGTGTGTGGTGGAAGGACAACAGGGGGATGGGAGCCTGCTGGAAGATTTTCCCTTCTGCACAATCATGATGCTCTCAACCTGTTTACCTACCGAGAGTCCCTCCTCCTCTTTTTTTCACAGTTTTAAACCCACTTACTTGTCCATGTGTTTTAAATGTGTGTATATGTCTATTTCTGTGTTTGTGCAAACGCTAACATGCATGCAATATTTGCTCTTGGCAGCCGTAATGTATATGGCCAAATATCTACACGTTTCCCAGGCTTTTAGGCCAAGCCTAGTCCCCACAGTGCGACCCCTGACACATGGGTCCCAGCCCATTTTGAGCTCATATAGGATGAGGCAATGCAGAACCTGGGGAGGTTAGCAGTGAGCAGACACTAGTCAAAGTGAGGACAGGCTCTCTCTCCTGCTATGTGTGTTTCTGTCTCTCTTACATGGCTCTCTACTTTCTCTGTCCTTTGCTCACACAGACGGGAGGAAAATGCATTGCCTCGCTGACAGAGTTAGTTGGATTGGGACCCTGTCCTTCTCTTCCATCTCTCCCAGATGGTCAAAACTTTGGACCGCACAAGAGAGAGAGGAAGAGAGAGAGAGGGAGAGATATTGCAATAGAAAGAGAGAGAGGTTGTGAGTGGTGGTGGCCACATGCCTCAGTTGACTTCCAATCGAAGTCTGGACTGCAGCAGCTCTCGGAGTTGGAGGGATGTCTTTCTGATGTTAATGGTTTCCCCAGTTCTACAGCTAAGCTGTAGGACAGTCTGAGCCTCAACTGAACTGGGACAGAGCATTCAGGTTAAAAGAGTAGCTGAAGCAGAGCTCTTCAAATTTGGATTTGTGGCAACAGCTTTCAGCATCTTTACATGGTTACATTTTAGTTTTAAATTGCACTACCATCAGCTGATAACACAAAGAAATGAATTGGTGAACTCCCCACTGGGCACTAATCCTCATTCCACAGGAGTAATAGAATCCCCAACTTAGAATGATGCTTTACAGCTATACTGAATTCTTTTTGTGTTTTCTTAAAAAAATTATTGATTTCAGTGAATTCTCAACATCATAACATATACAGTCAGAAATATACAAGAATATACAGTCTTGTATATTTCTGACTGTATATTCTTGTATATTTCTGACTGACAATATTTCCAACTATATTTCTGCTTGTGTGATGATAATGTAAAAAGTGCTACTGGAACTTTAATTTCCCTGACGGAACCCTCCCAAAGGGATTAATAAAGTTTAATCTAATCTAATCTAATCTAATCTAATCTAATCTAATCTAATCTAATCTAATCTAATCTAATCTAATCTAAGATAATCTAATCTAATCTAATCTAATCTAATCTAATCATAACCAAGCCGATTTTGCACAGAAACAAGTGCCACTGCATTATATGTGACTTTATATTAAAGAGAGTGTTTAATTTGTGGTTTACAAAATTATGGTAGCTCCTTAGATACACTGCTCAAACAAATTAAATGAACACTTTTTAATCAGAGTATAGCATCAAGTAAATTAAACTAGAGGGCCATCAGTGAGACAAACCCCCCAAAACAGGAATGGTTTTACAAGTGGAGGCCGCTGACATTTTCTCCCTCCTCATCTTCTCTGTTTTTTCACTAGTGTTGCATTTGTTTAGGGTCAGTGTCACTATTGGTAGCATGAGGCGATACCTGGACCCTACAGAGGTTGAACAGGTAGACCATCTCCTTCAGGATGGCCCATCAATATGTGCCATTGCCAGAGGGTTTGCTGTGAGGAGATTCCAGAAGACAGGCAACGGAGGTGGCAAAAGTACAGACATTCTGTACGTAAGCAGAAGTACAAATACTTGTATCAAAAAATGCTCTGCTAAAAGTTGAAGTGCTGATTCAACTTTTAATCAAGTAAAAGTAAGAAAGTAAAAGTAGCTCTTTGGAGGACATTTGTACCAACTATTTTTATGCAAAGCTAACTGAATCTTGTGCTATATAACATAATAATAAAATAATATTATTACATGAGAACACAAATTTTAATTCAATCTAAATTCCAGTGTATTCAGCTATAACACTGCAATGTAGAACATGAGCAGAGAAGAAGAAAGAGAATTAATTTACAAAAATAGCTCCATTTGCTGTAACTACGTTCTAGAGCCTAACCCAAACAGTCAGGGGTTACAGTGGGATTTAGCAGGTGGTAGTGGTGGTGGGGGTCCTAAGACAGTAGTGGCTCAGCGTCAGGAAAAGAATCACAACTCATAATAATTTCTATTGTTATCTCCAGTAGATTTTCTTTGTGTGCAGGCTGAGATCAGTTGCTGCTCTGAGGTTTACTGCTCTGTGTGGATTTACACAGCTGAATTTAACAAGATGTAACCCAGTATTTCACGAGCTAGCTTAGCTGATTTCCATGCCCTACACTGACAGTATGCAGTTGGTATAAAGGTTGAATTCAGTGAATGAATCTCAGGATCATCAGCTTAAATTCAAACTCATCTCTGCTACACTGATGTAACCTAGCAATGAGCATGAACACCACAGCCATGTATACCAGTCCAACACAGAGATTCGCTGGTAAAGTCACCACAGTGCAGCAAATTAACCTGTTTATCCTGCACTAAACTGCAGTATTTTCATGCAACCTTTGAATAACACAAAGTCAGTGTACCTCTGTTTTGCAGGACGTTTCACAAAATGAAAATACATAACTTCAATTTACATACAGATCTAATATCTGATTTACAAAATGAGAATGTTACATGTTAGCTTTAAATTTTGAGTTTATCAGATGTCACTGAACAGTCCGATACCTTTAAATCCAACCTCTCTTTCTCTCCTGTCATCTTTCTTCCAGCTTTCTCCATCTCTGACTTCCATCCCACTCTTTTCTCTCCTCTGGAAATACAGCAGCTGGACTTTTAGCTAGCAGACACACTGTGTGACAAACTGCATACAAACAGTTTCGTGTGTTTACTGATTTTTGTTCAGAAATGTTGCATTTGAAAATACCTGCCACAACATGTTATTCTCTTTATGGTTGTTCTGTTGCACTAACTAGTTGTTGAAGTGCAGCAACCACAACTTATGGACATCTGCACCACAAACCCAGCCCACTTTGACCCCTGAGCACAGCACTATAATTGATGCATAAATTATATGGTTTTTGCTCCTTTGTATGTTTCAATAAGCCCCAGTGATGGATACACAAATAGAATTGCCTTTTATGTGTTATTGTTCCCTTGATTTAGGCTCATATCTGTTTGATGTTTGAAGGTGCAAACATTAAGTGCAACCCTCAGATGCGTTTAAAGAAATGTAGGGAGTAAAAGTAAAAAGTTGTCAGAATAATAAATACTCAATACAGTAACAAAGTATTTTTACTTAATTGTTTCCCACCACTGAAAGGCAGTTACTCTAGGACAGCTTTGTCCGGCCATAGAAGGAGGAAGAGGATGAGCACTGCCAGAGCCCTACAACATAGCCTCCGGCATACTACTGGCATGAATATCTCTGACCAAATAATCAGAAACAGACTTCATGAGGGTGGCCTAAGTGTCCGACGTCCTCTAGTGGACCCTGTATATACTGCTTGGTACCTTGAAGCTTGATTGGCATTTGCCACAGAATACCAGAATTGGCAGGCCCACTATTGGTGCCCTGTGCTTTTCACAGATGAGAACAGGTTCACCCTGAGCACATGTGACAGATGTGAAAGGGTCTGGAGAAGCTGTGGAGAACGTTATGCTGCCTATAACATCATTCAGCGTGACTGGTTTGGCGGTGGGTCAGTGATAGTCTAGCATATCCAGGGAGGCACCTACAGAGAGGGAGGGACACACAGACCTCTACAGGCCAGGCAACGCCATCGTGACTGCCATTAGGTATCAGGATGAAATCCTTGGACCCATTGTCAGAGACTATGCTGGTGCAGTGGTTCCTGGGTTCCTCATGGTGCATGACAATGCCCAGCCTCATGTGGCAAGAATATGCAGACAGTTCTTAGAAGATGAAGGAATTAATACCACTGGCTGACCCCCAAACTCACCTGACCTAAATCCAGTAGAACACCTCTGGGACATTATGTTTCAGTCCATCCAATGCTGCCAGGTTGCACCTCAGACTGTCCAGTAGTTCAGTGATGCCCTGGTCCAGATTTGGGAGATCCCCCAGCAAATCATCTGTCATCTCATTAGGAGCATGCCCCAATGTTGTCAGGCATGCATACTACCAAGTGCGGGGCAATAAAAACTACTGAGTACCATTTTGAGTTGCTGCAATGATATTTCTAGTGCATGTTTTTTTTGATTGATTGACACTTTGATTTCCAGGGTATCTTTGAATTCAGCTGTCTCTGTAGGTTGATAATTTTAATTTCCATCAAACAATGTGGCATCCTTTCATTCCTAACACATTACCAAGTCCATATCAGTATAGATATATAGCATGACTTTTTATCCATTGAGATCTAGTGGGTTTTCAAAGTGTTCCGTTAATTTTTTTTTAGCAGTATATTTTGATAAAGAGGAGGAAATGCACTGACGCTCTCCTACTGTCATCTGCAAAATGTATAGAGTTCCAGAAGTGCTAATTTTTTGCTCCAGTTATTAAACAAAAATGCTCTGAAAACAGATGATATGGTAAAACTGCCAGCACTGCTACACACATACACACCTCTGAGACAGAAAAATAACTTCACTGCAGAAGTGCCTGAAGCTGCAGTCCCTGGAGTGACCAACTGAACCTGTCTCCAAAGGTGAGTCAGTCCCCATAGACTCCGACGGAGTGTGAAATTCACGTTCTTTATTAGTCTGTTAGCACAAATTGACAGGTACAGTTTACATCCAATAATCAGGTAGATGTTATTGTAATTTTGAACTTTTCTTTTTCCAGAGTGGAATGATTGAACAGCATACATCTTTAATAACTTTAAAAAAGAAGGAATTAGGTGGACACGCTTTATCTTATTTTGCATTTTCTTGAATCCACACAGGGTCAAAAGCATGCATACATCCTCACTAATGTTTGTTTAAATGTCCCTTTGTGAGTTACATCTCAATTAGATCCTTTTGGTAGCCATCAACAAGTTTCTGTCATACTTCTAGCTGGATATTAGACTACCCTTCTTGGCAGAATTTTTTTTCCTTTATTTTATTTATTTTCAGAGGACAGTGCATATTAATGAACATTTAAACAATGTAAACTATGCCAGATTATAGCCATAGGCTAATTTTCATCTGCAGTCCTCCTGGCAAGTTGGTGTCACTATAGTTTAAAACACACACAACAATAAAAATATATGTAAAACATACATATACAGCTATAATAACAAAACAAAACAGCACAAAACATACCCAAGGTGCTTCTGTGAATTGCACGCTGCCCTAACTTCTAATCACTGTAATGATTTTGACCTTCTAGCAACCACTTCCGCAGATCTTTTATGAATGATGAAAGTGTTGCTAGATCACGTATGTTAACTGCTATTGTGTTCCATGTTTGACTTGCTCTATAAGAAAATGACTGTTGCCCAAATACAGATTTTCTAAGAGGCACCAAGCAGTCCCCTCTGGAGCCTGCTCTTGTAATCCTGTTATTCCTCTTCATAAAATCTTTTAGAGGAGGTGGAGCTAACCCATTTAGGATTTTGTAAATCAAGACTGAGTCTGCATATTTGATTTGATTTTCCCAATTTAATAGGTGGTATTTTTCTAGTATTCTGCAATGATGGTATAAATTGGGCATTTTATCCAATACTTTTAGTGCTTTTTTGTAAAGCGCTTCGACCGTTGTCATTGTTGTTTTATTGGTAGAGTTCATTTGAGCTGGTTGGTTTCCTGCCACTGACCTGGCTTTTAAGCATAGTACACAAATTTTGAGTAGGGTTGAGGTCGGAGTTTTGGGAAGGCCATTCTAGAAGCTTAATATTAACCTGCTTTATCCATTCTAAAGGCAGTTTTAATGTGTGTTTGAGATCAATGTCTTGCTGAAACACTCAGTTTTGTCCAGGTTTTAACCATCTTTCAGGTGAAGTTGAAGAATTTGGTTCAACTCCTCCTTCATTGTCCCATCAACTCTGTGTAATGTACAAGTGCAATTTGTCAGAAAAGCAGCCCCACAGCATTATCCTATCATCACCATGCTTGACAGCTGATACAGAGTTTCTAGGTTTGAAAGTCTCACCTCTTGTCATTGTGGCCAAATAGCCCAACTTTTATCTCAATAATAAATAAATAAGCTCAATTTATTCATGTCCATGTATAATTAAAGTAAACATCTCCCATGTTGCCCCTATCTGATTTTTACTGCAGTGCAAACTTCTTGAATAAATGTGTAAAAAGAACAAAGAATAAAAATAAATTCATACAAAATACAATACTATTCCCTTAAAAGTAAATACTGCCCAGAGAGTGAGCTGCTCTGGTGGAGGTTTGTGTCTCTTCTTTTTATTTATTAAAACACCAAAAACCATCCCTAAGTCCTTAAAGTTCCCACATCTTCGACCACCAGATTCTGTCACGCAAGCCAGAGCTTGATTCTGCTCCCTGAAGGTACAGAGCAGGAGGAGGGGATAGATGAAGAGACCCCACCCTTTGACTAAAATGCCACAATTAGTGCAAGAGCAGCCTGGATCACATCACAGGCAGGATATGTAATTGCTGAAGAGTAACGCAGCCTTGGTTTCTAAACAGCTCAGTCATGAGGGTTTTAGTTATTTCTCAGTGGTCTAGTTGAAAACTATGACCCTGTGCATTATTCTATGTCTCTGTTCGTTACAACAGAAGATAAATACTACCACTTTAATTGTACAACAGAAATGAAAAAAGGAGAATTCCTTCTCTATTTTGTAATATCTTCTCCCACAGAGGATGATCCCTGCAGGGCTCCAGTGTTGGCTGGATTATTTCCAGCAAACCACAGGATCTCACCGCCATACCTTCAGGTCGAGCGTACATCTGTCCTTATCACATCCACCTCTAATCACAACCCCCTGACAATATCATATGCTCCTCAAAGACCCAGGAGGATCTGGGATCTGCTTTTAATCATGTGTCTGTCTTTATAAGCTCCTTGTCTTATTAAAGCACCTCATGACTGTTTTTAGGGGCTATAAATCATATTTTGTAATATAGGCGGATAGGGGGACCATTGATAAGGTGTGCAGCGGCATGCATGTCTTGATGTGACACTGGCTGGCTCATTTTCACCCCAGGGGACCCCAAGGCAGACTGAGACACACACATCTGTGCACAAAAGGATGTGTCATCAGGGGCTGAAAGAAGCCAATGCTGTGATCAAAGAAGTGGGTCCATGGGGAATTAGGTTTTCAGACATTATGATATGGCTGGTGGTGTGCTTGTGTATGTTGAGCGTATGTAAAATATCAAAGCTCTGATTCAGAGGATTTTCAGGTGTTAACATCAGTTAAAAGATTAAATGTTCCTGTGACAAGTAAAAAAAAAAAGGTCGGTAGCCTTCAGGTACAGGCTGCCTTAAAACAACCAACCAACCAACCACACAAACAAACAAACAAACTGATATTTAAGATAACACATTCCTAGATCCTAGTTGTCATGTTGCAGTTTTGTCAGAACCCCCTGGTGTCATATTTTATTGCACCGGGTACCCCCAGACATAAATTTCTGCCATGCAGAGTACCTTTTTGGTTAATGACAAAATATAATAACTGGCAAATATCTGGATGAGAATTGGAAGCAGCTCTGATGGATGTATACAGTACTGGATTTTATTTTGTTTTGTTTTTTTTGTTTTTTTTTTGCCACTGCTAGGTTCAGCTAACAAAGCTAAATGGGGAGGTGTAGCAAAAGACACTGATTTGGCTTTATCCTTTGACAACATGGGGCACTTCTTCACCAGTTTTTGGTACCACAGTGACACGTCCTGCATTCAACTTCATGACAGTCATCCGTTGTTTTGAGCTACACAAAGGGGGGGTTCTTAAGTTATAGCAGCGCTAGTGAATCAGTCTAATGCTTTGATCCAGGGTAAAGTATCTACAACTGGAATTCTGCTCCTCACAGTCCCTATGGGAAATGAGTTTGACAATCTCCTGGATTCCCCTCTTATTGTACCATGAGGTTAACAATGTTCTTTTGCAATGAAATTCTCAATTGACCTTCAGTACATTTATACAAACAGTCCTGTTCCCCGCAGGATGACTGATTTGACCTTTCCTTTATCTTGCCAAGGGAGGTCAGAATTTCCAGTTATCCAGTTATAATGAAAATAACAAACCTGTGCCCCTTGTTAATTATGCCTAAGCATGGTAATATGGTGATGTTAGCATTTGGCTTAAATCACCATGTGATTAAGAACAGCCTCATAGAGCTTTTATTGACATCATCTTCCATTAATTTAAAACAACTGTTTTTAAGTTGTATAAAAAAAGAAAACATTAAAGAGGGAAACCAGCTCTTTAAATTGTTTGTGTAACTGCCATTAGGTTACGGTAGATTATTGACAAAAATAAACAAATGCAAAGAGAAGCATTAGGAATATGTGATGCTGTCAGTGATAGTACCATTTACCTTCTTGCTGGTGGGCATTTTAAAATCCGTTGCCCCACATTATTTATATCATTTAAAAGGTGCTCAATCAATAGATGTATCCTCAGAGCAGAGATGTGAGCACCCACTTTAATACAGTCAAAAGTTTGGACACACACACGCGTAAGTGTGTGTCCAAACATTTGCCTGGAACTGTACATTGTTTTAATATTGATGTTTGTTATTTTGTTACATGATTTTGATTAGATTCTAGGAATGTTTTTTAAATTCAAATGTAAAGAACACTTATACCCACTGGCCACTTAATTAGATACACCTGTTCAACTATTTATTAAATAAATATTAACTATCTAATCAGACAATCACATGGCAGCAACCTTTTTCGCATTTAAGAGTTTGATTGAAGTTCAAACCAAGCATCAGAATGGGGTGGAAAGGTAATTTAAATTACTGTGAACATGGCATGGTTGCTGGTGCCAGACGGTCTGGTCTAATTGCTGATCTTACCAGTCATCTGAAGCAGATGGGCTACAGCAGCAGAAGACCACACTGGGTGTCACTCCTGTCTGTTAAGAACAGGAACCTGAACCTATAATTCTCACCAAATCCATCTGAGTGACTCCATCCTGCCTCGTATCAACAGTTCCAGCTGCTGGTGGTGGTGTAATGCTGTGAGAGACTGTTGTCGACTATGTCCATCCCTTTACCACCACACTACCCATCTTCTGATGGTTGCTTCCAGCAGGATAATGTGTCAAGTCACAAAGGTCAAATCATCTCAAACTGTTCTTTTGAACATGACAATGAGTTCACTGTGCTGATGTGTTCCTGAAAAATCCAAGGCAAGTGTGTGATGCTACCGTATCAAAATACTTTGCACAGAAGATGCTGACTTCTCTGGAAACACTTGCGAACTACTAGCTGAGTGGTAGTAAAACTTGGAGCAGTGCAAACCAAAGAAGGACAATGTTCACCTTCAGAGTAAAAATTGTACCTCACCAGTTCAGCCACCACATTTCAAAAGGTGCATCTTTTACTACTTCTACAGTTTCTGTTTGTGTCACAATTTTCACATTTTCACTACCACTCAGAGAATGGCTGGCAAGGTTTGCAGACAAGTTGGTGCCTTCTGCCCAAAGAAGCAACCAAAGAAATCATAAGGAAGTCTCCATTGCAGCACCATATAACTCTTTGCGACCGGTTTCATGCTGTGACTGCCAGCAACCTCTTGCAACCACTCGCCAGCCTATTTTTCCCTTGTGACCAGTGGTTACTACATGGTCACTGGCTGGTCTCTAGGCTTGTGTGACTGGATCCTAAAGGAGCAGAGAGAGCCATATTTTCAGAAGGTGAGTGAAGGAGGGAGGATTAGAGACAAGGAGACTGCTGTAAATGTGGGATAGCTGACGTATGGTTAGCCTACTTTTTAGTGTTATTACTCAAAGGAATGGTTCCCTTCCCACTGCGGTGATCATCCTCCTCTCTGTTTGCTCAACCGAGTGCTTCCATATGGAAGAACACACCAGTGCAGCATCTGGCACCGCAGAGAGAAGAGACAAACAGGTCTCCAGCAGACACGTGTGTGTTCACAGCAACTAACCACTACTGTACACAAGCCCTTATGGCAGCTACATGTGTCAGGATGATGCGTTATTTGCCTTTTTGGATGGTTTCATTAAAAAAAATGTGAAAGATTCTTTGGCATTATAAAAAACGGAACCACAAAGGCTTATAAGACTGGTTGGTAACACCTGGTAAATACACTATGGGTTTTAACACTTCCTTAGATGCGGAATTTCCCCTCAAGTAAGGAAACATGATTTTATTAACCTCCTTGTAGTCAAACACGCACCAGAAGGCAAAGAACAAACACGTTTAAACAATTAACAGGCTACCATGGAACATAAAGACACATCCTACACCATTTGCTTGAACTCCTGGAGAAAATATGTTAATTTCTGAGGAAAATCCAGACATTACCCATACTGTAAATGCCATATAAATACCATATTAATTTCTGACAAAAGAAAGCAGCACAGAAAATTTATCATATCAAATCTGTTCTAAGGATCAGATTACATAAATAAATATCAATATATGATTGCTGTAGGTTGATTGTTGTGCCCCTAATTTGAACTTCTTTAAATACCTATTAGTGCAGTCATTAATCTAAATATCTAAAGCTGTGAAACAAGTGGGCAATGGAGCAACATGGACGTAATTCAGCCTCTTAAATGTAGTTGAGTAATATAAAATGAGGACCTACAATGCTACATTTCAGCACAGTACTTGAGCAAATTTGCTACAGTCATCCACTGCTATGTCCTAATTGCTTCAGACATTAAAAAATATCCAAGTGCATAGTTTGAATTTTTGCACAGAACCATCTTATGCTTACTCTCATTTCTGGCTTTGAGCTGTCAGTGGTGTAATGCATGTGTAAGCCCAATGTGTTAGCGCAGCCCATCACAGCGAGGAGGATTATTACCAACAGTAGACCTCTGATCAACATCCAAACATTCCTCATCCTGTGGAGAGAGGTGATGGTTTTGGGTGTTGAAGAGGAAGTTAAACAATGACTCACTTTACTGACAAGCAACAGCAAATCAATATCACATGTCAGAGAAAATTATGTGACGGCAAGTGCTCACCTTGGTAGTTTTTTTTTCACAAGTGTTTAAATGCTTGAATATTGTGAGACGTCACTTTTTGTTACGTTTGGACAGATTTAATAGTAGCATCAAGCATCCAGCTTGCTTTTAGGCCTCCCGTGGTCCACCCTGCCCTGCTTTTAGTTCCCCCTTCCTTGCCTCATGTGGCCTGCAGTCTTTTTGGGGAGGGGGCTGAAGATGAGGCACTGGGAGTATGAGGTGGGGGAACTGGGTGTAGATGTTGTTAACCCTTGTTTCACACCAGCTGCTCAATATGGGAGGGTCACAGTTCAGCCTGTTGCAAACTTAATATACATCAGGTGTTCCTCATTTTTACACCACTGGCCCTTTTTAACATGGACATACACTGGCCACACTATGACCATTTAGTTACAGCTGGGGCGCTGAGTGTAAACACTGAGTTATTGTTGGAAGCAAAGTTGTACAGGTAGTCAAAACTATACTGTGCATTTTATACCTGTTTCAAAACAAGTCTTTCTGTAATAAAAACCTTTTGACTGTGGCTGAGTAAATTTGTTACGGTCGCTGGCATATCCTTCATTGAACTGTATACCATCGCCTTCTGTAAATTATTTTATTGTACATAAATGTCTCAGCACTGCCACAGACCATGTACGGTACATGGTAAACAAGCTTTCAGCTGCTGGATCGAACTGTCAGTCAAAATGCTCTGGCACAAAGCTTAGAGTGTAAACTCTGCTTTGCCTCTGTCTCGCACTGCCTGATTCACACTTAACATCAACCTGATCAGGCAACCTCTGACTCTCATTTAGAGGGAAAAAAAGGGTGTTTCTACTTTTCTTAACGTCAAACGGCTATGGTTAAAGAAACACACACAGCTTGTTTCACCTGCATCTATAACCTTCATGGTTGTTATTTCGACTCCGGTGATGGAGTGGGAGGGACTCGGTTGAGCCAGGCTGGGCAGGGAGGAGAGTACATGATCGCTGACCCTGGAGATATGGTCACCATTATCTCACCTCTAATTGTTGATTGATCTGAGAGGCCCTGGACAGGCGGGTTCCTCGAGCGTTTTTTCCCATGCAGATTAAACCGTACAGCTTAAAGTTGTTTCAAACAACATGGTTGCTGGCAGGTCAAAGGGCGACCGCATACTAGTGGCTAATGGTAGCAAATAATGTCAATCATGCCAAATGAGCTGCTGGTGAGACTCGCTCTTGCTTCTCACTGGAATCTGTGGAATGAACTCAATGGGTGATGGCTATTCTCTCCAAAGAAAGCAAATCCTTTTTATCTTAGCTTGGAATATCACTGGTTCTGCTATTTATTTATTTTTTGATAGATATAAATGTTCAACATGTGATCTTCGTTTCTGAGTTAATTCACTCCACTGATAATCTCCATGTCTTTGTGCCCGCTGCGTAAAACAGACAAGACGGAGTGAGTCATGGAGTCGGAAGGCAGACTCTGCTTTATTAATAGCTGCAAACCAAGTTGTGTTAAAGGATGAAGAATCATAAAATGACTGTGTTTAACCTCACCTGTGATGCTCTGTTTGCCCTCTCAGAGAATATATATGTTTAAGATACTGGTTAAGATACTTAGTGCTCCTTTTCTGTCTTCATGCTCATATAGGCCTATCCTTTCTTCTCCCAGAAGCTTCATTTGTACTTGATCCATCCCGCTCTCATTCTATTATTGCTTTAGTATTGGTGGGGACCAAGCCAGACCAGGCCAAACCAGGCCAGACCTGCTGGGAGTTGTAATCCAACCAGAGATGTCACAGAGGATATTCCACATTCCCATAGCTCACCAGCCCTCACCCCAGGTTTCTTCTACTGCTACAGCACCTTCCACCTAACCCTTCGCCCTCCTAGCCTCCTTCATGATCTTTCCTCTTCGCTCCCAGAGGCAGCATGACTGCGGGGGAGAAGCAGCACATAGGATTAAGGTGTTGGGGGGCGGCTTCAGAGGTTCACTGCATTTAGATTTACATCTGTCCCCTAAGAGAGATCAATAACCTTTTATGTAGTAACTGTCAAAGCTATATGACCTCATATTTTAACCTCAATATTTTTGGGTGCTATATTGTCACATTGAATAAAGACTTGATAAAACATCCAGTTGAACTTCAGCCCATTTCAGTCTAAAAGTGATGTGTTCATCTGTGTGTGTGTGTGTGTGTGTGTGTGTGTGTGTGTGTGTGTTTGTCAGGGATGGGGTCTTTGAGAAGGAAAGCTCAGTAAAAATTCTTTGAGTGAAAAACACACACATGCCACTCTGAGCTTTAGCAGTTTTATGGTCCGGCTTTAGCACCATGCTGCATGAGAGTGATTGATGTACCTCTCAGCAAGGACTATGTGCTGGGTGACTGTCTGTGTCAGGGAGGGCTACTAGTGCACTCCAGCAGCCCTAAAGTGTGTGCAGGTGTCACACAGCAGAGTAGACAATGTAGTGAGTGATGAAATGCAGAGATAAAGACAGCTGCATATTCCAAACACTCACGATCTTCTGGGTTGTTTTGTCCTTTAAAAGTGCAATTAAAATCTGGGAGATAGGCTACACATATTTTACTTTAAGCACTTAATATCTCCAAAACTCATATGGATGATTAGAACTACACAGCAGAGGAAAAGCCTATATTTGCTCTTGTGGTAAACTGTGCCTTTAATGGATTATCATTCATACATAAGGGCAACGTTTTTATAATGGTGGAGCTGGTTGAGATTAAACTGTTTCTAGATAACAGTTCAGGAGTTTGATCTGTAAGCATTAGATTTATAAGACAGTCACAGCTGTCAGTAGGATAAAAAGTACAATGGCTGAAATGCAGTAGAGTAGAAGTAGGCTAGAATGAAAATTGCTCATGAAAAAAAAAACACGGCACCCTCCACTTTAATGTGCTCAGATACTTTCCACTACTACAGAGCGCTCTGTGATTCATAACACGAGCTTTAGAGTTCTTGTCCCTAAAAACTCCCTCAGTCTCAACCTGATCTTTTAACTCTCTCTCTATCCCTCTTTGTTCTAAATGACAGACACGAACTATATCACAGTAAACCACAATGACACTCAAAAGCAAGTATTTTTACAACCTGCAAGCATCAGTGACCAAATCTAAAAGATTGGTTAATTCCGTTGTTGACCTGATTAGCGGCCGGTGGACGTGTCCACGAGAGGCAGCCAAGCCTTTTCAACTCAGCAAGGTGCCAGGGAGAGAAGGTAATGAGCTTTAAGCTGCACTGCTATGCCTCTCCCTGCTTTTCCTTCACCACCTTTCAAGTCCAAGCTTATTTTGAAGAGGAGGCCCAAAAGCTATAAACCCTCATAGTAAGTTTTGGCTTCGATTTGCCAAATGACTCTGAGAGAACTTTTGGACGTGCAAGTGCCGCATATGATTTTTTTTTTTCCCCCTTCTTGTTCTGTTTTCAGAAGGAAATCTTTTGTTGTTTTTACTGAATCCCGTCAGAGCTTTAGAAGCCAACATTAAAAACCGAGGGATAAAACTCAGGTTGAAACAGGTCAGACGACTTTTATTTAACACTGAGTTCTTACCATCCTTCATTCTGTCCACATGGGTGTCATAAGTACAAGTATGTGTGGCAGTATGTTTATCCATGTGTTTTATGCATACAGTGACTTTTCCCTGCCTTTTGTATGTGTGTATGACAGGTCTCGCAAAAATCATAAACATTACCGCTCCCTCCTCACTCACCATATGCGTTCCGAGGAGCCAGCAAAACAATTGGGTTCAGTTGAATTTGTCACTCTAAATATGACCCTAAAAACAATTAAGTCATAGGGACCATTAACTATGTATAACCATCATAAAACATGTTCCAGCACCAGAAAAAGAAAAGGGGGTAAAACTGTGGTCACAGGAAATGAGGTAATAAGGACTGCACAGCTAGTCAACCTGTCTTGCTGCTGCACTGCGTTGCTGACCTGAGGGGAGCCAGATGAACTCCTTTTTTTCAGGGTGGGGAAAGGAAAGGGAAGGGTAGCTTAAAGGGGTGAAGGGGTGGTGGGTACGAGGGTGGGGGGTGAGCAGGGGGATTTGAGCAAAGCACGCTCTCTAATCTTGCACTCAGCCAAGCGATCTCATGATGCAGGAGGCTTAGCCACTGCAGTGAAAGCAATCTAATGGCCAATGAGTAATCAACACTATTGCCTGTCTTGACTAATATCCCTATGGCCGAGTCCGCTGAAGCAGGGAAACTTCTCCTTTCAGGCTCTGCTTCACAGAAGGAAAGGCGGTGGGGGGGGGGGGGGAGAGACACACAAAATAGAGACATAAGCATGTATTTGATTTACTTTTGGATGAGGCAAAGACTTCCTTTCCGACTATCAGGAGTAACATTTGTTTGGGAGACTCTGAGGACTTTAAAAGCTGTCACATGGTTGATTCATTCCCATAAAGCAGTATGTTTTGCATGCTCAAAGCCCCTTTCCCAGCTTGCTTAAGAATTTCAGCATAACCTGTATGACTATAATCAAGGGATCAACTGAAGGATAACAGAGAACATAATTCTTCAAGTCTCCTCAGAGTGAAAAAGCAAAACATGCACTGTGTCCACGTCTGGTTTTAAAACGTCCTTATCATTGTTTTTTGTTTTTTACATTTCAGTACCTGAGTTTTCAGCTGTCCTGGCAAGAAGCATGAGGGAGCGATGCTAAATCACATGGAGTAATGAGACAGAGGGGCTTTTTTTTTTTAAAATTTAGATTTATAGAAAGCATTAAACAATTTGCTTAGTTGGAAGGCACCAGCGAAAAACTCCTCTGTGACAATTTAACGTGCCGACCCCACCCCTTTCCCTGTGATGGTTGAATGCACCTGCCAGGTGCTAAAACCCAAAGTATAGGTAAATATAGAAGGTGGGGTAGACACGTGCTAGTCTATTTTCATGTATTTTCTTTGTATTACTGTACATAGTCTTTGCTTCTATTTCATGAATGTGTTCTTATAGCTTCGATATAAAAGAAAACTTGCTTCTGTCTCTCTTGGACCCATTTTTGATATTCAGTTCACACATTTAGCTCTTCGTGGGTTTGGCAGAGCTCAGAACAGATGAAATGTTCAATTAAAAACATTTTACTGGATGGTAAGTCCAAAGTGAATCCATTCGCTAGTCAACATTGTTGTAGCTTTGTCATAAATAAGGAGATGACGTCTCATCACTAATGGCCATAAACAACTGAAACTTGATCAGAACCGTCTGCAGAGGCCACAGCTTTCTTTCTCTTATGTCCCTCAACTGGGGAATTGGTTGAGTTTATTGTACGATACATTTACTATACTAATAGGGAAATATTCTCATGCCAGCATAGCAGTGGCTTTCTATAATTGGTTCAGTTTGTGCTTTACTCCCTAAATTCATCCCTCATCATTACATTCATTAAGATTAGTTGCTAAAAGCTCTGGCATGCCCATTTATCCCATACTCCCATAGTGACTTTGGTACTACATGAAGGAATTTCAATGTGACATTATAACCCAAACTGGGAGAATTATGTTCCAGTCCAGAGCAAATATGAGGTTTCTGTTCGTTACTAATAGCTTTTTTGTTTTCCTTAATTCGTGTTTTATTCAATGTACAGTTAGTGATTTGGCTAAGATTGGCCTTGAGGTTTTGGTCCAGAATAAAGGGCTTCAAAGTGGATCACTCTACCGAAGCCAGTGACAGGATCCATCTCTCAGAGAGAAGAACAGCAGTGAAAGCGGAAGCCAGCTAACCTCTGTCAAAACTGCCATCCATCACTCTGCGTTTTAACCCCGGCCACACTGAAAGACAGCCAATTACTTGGGCCAGTGGATGAAATAAATACGTCCTCACATTAGGGCCCATTACCAGGACTCTCTCTCCCATTTCTCTCCCGGTCTGCAGAGAGACTGAGCGGGTGGCTCAGCCCCCAGACCATTATGTCTGTCTGAGATCTGCCAAACTATAGCCCTCTGTTGAGAGGTCTCCATCCACACAACCACTATGAAGCACTCTAACCTCTGAGCAAATGGCCAAAACTACTCACTCTGACACTGACAGAAATATATCTCTGCAGCAATCTCAGTCATCACTGATTTATCTGGAGAATTTTTTTTTTACTTTACTATTGTCTTGGCTGAATTCAAACTTATTTTATTCATTCATTCTTCATCTCCGCGTTTAATAACAAAAACCATATAATAAAAAAGCTTGTTTCAAAACTTTTATTACCACATGGTATCGATGACCGTTTAAGGCATGCGCCTTGTTGCAAAACTGTGATGGCAGCTTTGTATCACAGGCATCTACACAGCTTCTACTGGGCTTACATCAGTATTTTTTTGACCACTGTCCAGGCAGTCATACTCGTGTATTGCTAAGTGGGTTGTCAACGTCAGATAAGTTAGAACCAGTGCAGTTAAACCATGAAACACTGTGAATGAGCTGGTTTGTCAGTAAGGGGAGTTTTCACAAATCAAAGCAAAATGATAACTCATGCATTCACAATAACCAGATCAAAGCTTCAGTCCAGTTTTTACATTCATCAGCAGTGAGTGGCAAGTTACTTGAAAAATGCACCTCATGAAACATCTGGAGAGGTCATCTATCCAAGCTGCTATCATGATAGTAAAATGATTAGTAAGAGATGAAATTATGGGGGAAAGAAAATTACAGCATGTAAGCAAATACAAATGAAGACTCGTTCACAGGCATCTGCAGCCAACTGGTTGCTGTCATTTGTGGGAACTCTATCAGTGGATTCACTGTATGAATAACTGTGTCTGCTGCAGTCAAGGTCAAGCTTCATTGTTTCGAAAAGAAAATGAGGCACTGATGCAGAAAATGCTCATTTCCTCCTTCTGTCCAAATATTGGGAGATAGTATTGTCCACAATGTTCCTGTCATGTCTGAATTAAGCCTAATGAACATTTATATAATAGTTAAATGTGAATAACAAAGCACCACTTTTCAGATGGATGAAGACAACACTGCTATGCGTTCCATGTTTGGCTTATATCTACCCAGTGTAGGCACATTGCATACTGACCTGCTATTATGATAGATTAGCATTGGAGTGCTGCCTAGCTGCTACCATTAGCTACATTGTTAAGGGAGAAAAGCTCTGACACCTATAGCAACGTCTGTCTTCTCTTCAGAGGGCTTGTGGAGAGGCTCTTCATCAGTCCATTAACCACCTATGCTACTTAACTCCTTTTTGGTCCCATGGATCTGTATTTCAGTTGATTCCAGGTGTCCGAAGTTTACAGGCATCTATTTTTTTTCCCCCTCCAGAAACAATAAACTCTGAGAGGCCTCAAGCGAAGGGGGTCTGTGCATGGCAGAGGGAAGGCAGAGAGAGGGGCTCTGTTTATTAGACAGCAAATAGCCGGCCAGTGGGTTTATGATGTGGAAGGTCATTGTTGGTTAATAAGTGGCCACATGAGTGCAGGCAGGTGCTGTGTTAACACCTCCTCTTAACTTGCCTTTCCAGCAGAGGCCATTCATCGGCCCAGTGTTAATGAAGGCCATATAATTAATAGGTGGATAGATGAGAAAGCCCCCTGAGTTAATCAATGCAAACCTGTTTGAAGAGCAGGGCTAAGATGGGACTTTCAAAAGGGGGTGGGGGGTGGGGCTGTCTTGGTTGTGAGAGTGTGAACCCCTTAAGACACATGCAGGTCACTGAGACAGAGTGAGAACGCTAATGGCTTTGGCTCACTGCATCTGTGTCTGATATGTAGGAAGGAAGGCAGTTTACTGCTTTGATAAGGAGTTTGAGAAGAAAGACGACGGGCACTGAAGTAATGTACACAGTGTTCCAGTGAAGCAGCGCAGAAGTTCAAATGATTTAACCTTTTTCTTTTTTCTTAGTATAGCTCAAACCTTTTTTCTTGCCCCTCGCGCACTCCTTCACCTGCACCTTATCTCCACAAATGGAGTGTTGACTTTCTGTTCTTCAAAGGAGAAATACTGTCAGGCTGCTGCTAATGGGGATCAGGAGAGGCTACTGTTCTGGGACTTGTCAAGCCCTGTCCAGACCTGCCATCCTGCCCTGAAGTGTGGGAGCTATTTAACCTCTCCTCCTCTTTCTTTCTCACATTTTCCCAGTTTCTGTCTTCCCCCTCCCCTTCCTCCATTAACTCTTTTTTCTCTTTGCTCTCTTCCGTCTCCACAGCATTATGAATTTCACCCCTCATACTTACTGCATGCCATCATATGTCATCTGATTAGGCAGCCAATGTGAGTTTCATTTAGATAAGCAACTGTACTGTATGTGATCAGAGGCATGCATTTTTGTGGAATGATGCCATCGCCTTCAGTACTGATTTGATGCTGAAAGCTGGTGGATAATCACCCACTGGTGCACCCTCCACTTCCCCCTTTTCCTCTACCACACACACAATAGATACACATCTTTAGAACGGGTTAAAGGTGCAACCGCTGCAAATAATTCAATTTTTCATTTAGTTTTTATAGTTTTTTGTATGTGTGTTGTTTGTCTTGCTTACATCCCTGCAATATTTCTCTTGCTCTGCACGTGTGTGTGTGTGTGTGTGTGTGTGTGTGTGTGTGTGTGTGTGTGTGTGTCTAGAGAGTCTACGTGCATGTATACATCTCTCCGTGTGTGTGTGCTTTCAGTATATTAGCTCATATTTCTGTGCAGCTGTGTGTGTGTGCACGGCTGTGTGGAGGAAGGCTTGGTAGAGGGGTGGGCGAAGCTTTACAATGGTCAACTGAAAAGAACCATTCTTTTATTCAGCAATTAACCCCATCTGGGTAAATAATACGCTGTTGTGCAGCCGAGCCGTCACTGTTATGCGCCGAGCCCTGAACCTGAGAGCACTTCAAACAGCAGCCGGTCACCCAAACGATGACAAGATGCTGCAGAAACTGCTTTTCACAAAGTATATAATGCAAAGTATTGAGTTTCACTGTACAGTTTTAGAAAAGCAGGAGATACCTTAGAAACAGAGAGAGTGAGATGGAGGGGAAGACAGGGAGAAAACGAGAGAGCAGGAGGAAGAGGGCTGAAGCACGGGTGATATCACAGATAACAAGTCTGGATGCACTTACCTGCCTGGAAACCTGATCGTATTATTTTAAATTCTGGGAGCTCAGGCACTTAAAAACAGAGAACTGGGGACTCTCGCAGTTGGAGGGAGGGAGATGAGGGATGGGGGGGGGGTCGGGTGGAGAGGAGGGAGGGAGGGAGGGGTGGGCTGTCCCACTGTGTGGATATATGGTGTAGAATTCAATTTACTCATCTCCTGTTATCATAACTCAATTTCCCGTTTCACACATGCACGGACATGTGCATACAAACTCTCCACACATTAACTGTTCATCCAGTCATCTGACAAGTGAGGGAACTTCCTCGAGGAGGAGTGCAGGTAATTAACGTCGATCAGGGCCGCTGCTCTCCAGATTTACGGTGAGAAGGAAGTGAATCTGATCTGGTGGACGTGAGAAACGATGAGGAGAGGTAGGTCGACTGCGTGAAGGGGCCCGGTGCCTCATTAAGCAGAGGAACTGATCTTTCCTCAGAGATCGAGGCCCATTGGATCCCCATTATGGTTCTGTTCCTGGGGGCCCCGTTAACAGTACTCCCCTAAGCCCTCTGGAATGAGATCTGTCTTAAGGAATGAGTCTCTTGTGTGGAATGCACAGCGCAGGGACTCGTGGACACACGCCAAACCACTAAGGGATGCAATATTGGTGTCAACTGTCACTTTACTGCAACTTATAAAAAAATATTACCACATACATATAAATATAATGACAGATGGATTAAATGACTCTGTGGACCTGCAGGTGAGCAGACTGTGGCTAGCATGTATAATAATTGACAGAGTACAATATGGGGCAGTTAAAGCAATAATAGTAAGAAGCAGCAGATAAAAAAACAAAAGACAAAAATTGGCATTCTTGTTATGGCCTTTTCTGAATATAGGCTAAAGCTAGATTCATATATGCAAAATTAATATGCAGCTTAATTTACTGAGTCTTTTTGAAGATGTATATATCCCTTACAATCAGAATAAAGGAAAGCAAATCCACAAATGCATCTTTCATCTTCACAAATTTACCTAACCCAGATCAATGCCATTTCATCCCTCCTTATCATCTAATGCATTAAGGTGTGGATAGACTTTGTTTTATGAAAATGAACAGTATATGAATGGCCATTGTCCTGTGCGCTAAGTTCCTCCAGCAAACCTAGCATAAATTTCAAATATTAGCTAAGGAACACGCCCTCGAAAAAGTTAAAAATGAATGAACACAGTTAGGAACAGAGGAGAAGAGATGACAAAAGAACAGCAATAAAAAATAAGTAAATTAATTTAAAAAAGAGATCAAAAATAAACTGATAAAATGAATTAACAAATATATAAAACAAAAACATCAGTTGAGAACAGAGCTAACGCTCTGCTATCCAGCCGAGATTACAGGTAGACATGGAAATAAAAACAATTAGTAAACCTCTGTCACATTACAATATTAAAAGAAAAAAATTTTTTAAGTTAAAATGTTTAATTTTTATTTTTGAATGGCAGTAAAATAAGTTTTGCAATTTTCTGAGGGGGCGGAGGGGGCGTGACCTCCTGATCTCCCGGGATCCTTTGTTATTCCCATTCAATTGAAAAACTTTGAACGTCATTCAACGGTGACCTCCACTTGCCTCTCACTTTTCTTTCAGACTTTTTTTTTTGCATCCATTTCTTATATTAATGATCTACAGTTGGTGATGAAAGCTGTAAAATTTTGCATTTAAACTCAGCAGCTGAACCTTTTTTTGAGCCAGTTTTACATCTTTGCTTCACTTGGTGCCACACAGAGCAGATTCACATCTTTTGCTTTGCAGTCATGTCTCCTCATTGCCATTTTGCCTAATTCTTAAATTCTACTTGATGGGCAGCACACCTATCAACAGGTTTCACATTAGCTGTGGGTCATCTACAGATGAAAATGGAGGACATGGGTTAGTGGCGCTTGCGCCATCCTAGTTAGTGTACATTTGTCATTTGACAGCAAAAATACATTACTTAAACTGAGCTGTGAACACAAAACCAAGAGGAAGGGGTGTGGGATTGTGTTACATGCACTGTGGAAAGCGTGACTAATTCAAATAATAACAACACTCATTTATTTTTCTTTAATGAAAAATTCTTCACACTGCTTTTTGACATGGGGGAATAAACAAGCGAGGGAGAGCTCTTATGTCGAGCCCTCAGCTGTACATTTGTGTATTTCTTCTTGCCAAATCATGGTTGGCAGCATGTTGGGGCCCTGTTATTACCCCGGAACAAATCTCAAATCAAACATCCACGAAATATCAAAGCACCAATGATTTGCATGCTGTTCTTATCAAGTTGCAAAATCTGCAAACCGCGGCCAGCTCTCAACTTGTGTAATTTCTTAAGCCAACAGGTAAACATCCTGTGTTTACAAAGCAGATAAATGTCTTAAAGTTGTTCATTCCATTACTGATAAAGACATTTAGATACAGAATAATAGCTGGCAGCGAATGCTGGATGTCAATACATTAAAGATCTTTAAAATGTTTGTGCAGTACCGTTTTGCTTTTTGTTTGTTTTTTATCAGTAATTAGGCTCTTTAGCGTCCTGACAGATCATGCGGCTGCAAGAACTAAAAAACCAAAAAACAACAACAAAAAAAAAATAACAGCAACAAAGGAACCATCCCAAATGTTTTGTCCTCTCTCTTCATTCTGCGGTTTATTATCTAATCAGCTCGGCCCTTGGACACACAGCCACGCTCAATGGACCCAGACCACATGGCCAATAGAGCACCCAACAGACTGTGTCATCTCAGCCTGCTGAATCAAAAACAAACACAGGGGCTAGTTCGCCTTTTTGAGGAGACCAAGATTAAGTGAGAAGGCTTCCCACCCTCCTCCACTGTTTATTTAGCACGTTTACACTCCCTGAGTTTGATTTATTCTCATGTCTTGTCACTGTTTCAGGCAAGTCCAGCTAAAAGGAGGTGTTTTTGCAGTTTCGTAAGGTTTCCTCAGGTACTGGCAATCTTTGAAATCTGCAGTGTGAGAAAGAGGTTTATTTTAATGGTCTTAAAATGCCGTATTCATGGCTGCTGCAGATTCTTAACAGCCTCCAGTCAAATCCCCACATACTCACACGCATTCACGCCCACACACCTCTGGATTACCTGAGAGCAGAAGGGGGACAGAGCCTGGCAACAGCACCAAACAAGACAACAGACACAATTACAAAGCAGCCTGGAGACAATCCCGCACTTTAATGAAAGTCCAGTTTCCCCCTGCCCCAGGTAAGTGCTCAACGTGATTGTATCTGTGAAACAATTACACTGTCACAATCAAAGGAAGCTTCCTTTAAATGGGCTGTCAAGGCCCTCAGTGGGGCTAATAATCACTCATCTCTTTCCCACTGTGTCACTGAGGTGCTGAATCCTCCCTTTGTTCTGCACATCACCTGCCTCTCAATAGACTGCTTGGTGTTACACTTCAGGCACTTAGAGGGCCACGCTTTCAAAGGGGGGCCCTGAGGTTATGCGAACTCTGAGTGGATATCCAACAACCAGCATTTCCGAATCCCACTTTTTGTCTAGCTCAGAATTGGATTCTGTTGAGCAAACCTATATTACTGTAGCTGTTTCTTCACAGCACTCTCTTGTCATGTCAAAACTTTCTTCTTTTTTTTTCCCCCTTGGGGAGGCCCAGAGGTGAGCTGTAATCCTGGGAGCAACCAGCAGCCGAAGGGAGATAATACCCACTCCTAATTTATAGAGTTATCACATATCCTCACTGAAGCATAGAGTGCATCCGGTTGCCTCCAAACACCCAGCCGATTTCCATTTTACTCCTTCTCTTTAAGCTAATACCTGTTTCCATGTTTAACATCAATTAAAGGTATAAGGGTAATTGAGGAGACATGGGAGAAAAAGAGGGTATCCTGCAGTTTCTCTTCCACAGTTTAATGATTCGCCAGCAGCCCCGACATGTGGCATGTCTGGAATGTTTGTCCCTCCATTCAGAGCATGAGAGTTATTGTGTCAGGAGAGGAAAGAAAGGATCTATGCAGCTAAGTCTGTGCACACACATGCACAAGCGATTTGTATTTCAGTGTGTGTTTGTACTGTGTTTGTAGGCCCAGTGCCCGCTGGTCATTGTAGGAAAGGGTAAAGAGAAGGGTAGATGGTTTTAAAAACGATCCGCTAGTTGATCCGTTGTTTCCATTCTTGTTCACGAGAATACCCTCATTGCAGCTGGTTTTGGTTTCCGTGATTCACTGTACAGAAACATTCGCAGTAAAGGGCTCAGATTTATACATTGTTTTTCCTTCTCTGTATCCTGTCTTGCCTGTTCTCCACTGCAGGGCACCAACTGCAACTTCACTCTTTCTCTTTTTCCCACTCTTCATTCAGTCGGTCCCTGGGACACCCCATTCATTTATTTTTTATTAAACTTCAGCGCTCTCCTGAGACTGATTTCCTGCGGTTACTGGTGGGAGCAGAGAGCACGCTGGGAGTTTCCCAGAGACTGGCAGGGGTCGGGAATGATGCCGGAGGAGCAAAGATGGGGGTTGGTTTGTTTTTGAGATGGTGAAAGAAAGCAGGGGATCGTCATTTTGTGAGTGCCCTGTCACCATGGAATTTATTAGTTTGCCTACTCTTTATCATTAGAATGTCGTTTGGTTAAATAAATACCTAAATCTGTAATTCTGATCCTGGTCTGCCAGTACAAACGGACTGTAGGCAGATGATAACACTGAAAATTGCCTGCAGCATACAGAAATTACACCCGACGGGCAGCCGCCCAGCTATAAAAACCAAAGCTTGGCAGGGACGATATGCTGCACTGTGACTTACCTGTAGAATTTTTTGGATAATTTATTGCCATCACCTAAAGCACTGCAACAGACAGCCTGTCTTTCCCCTTCATTTAGGTTACATGTAAAGGTGAGTTATTGCCATCACTTGATAAGAGCGTGATGACGTGGTTGGATTTCCTGCTCAACTGATCAGTTTTATGTTTTACAGCCATATATCTGGTATCTTTTTTCTACATTTCCTACAACTTTTCATATATATCCTGTACATATATTTGTTTTTGTTTTTTGTTTTTTGTTAACTGGAATAGGCCCATTGGTATGCCAAGTATATTGGAAAAGTGCGCAGGGCTATTTATGACCACAGAAATGGACAGCCAAACTTTGTATATTGTTTTTTTTATGTGGTCTTGGGATTTTTGAAAGCTTTTCTTTAGACATTGGCTACTTTTTTTTTTTCACTCATTTTCACTATTAATCATTCAAGCATAAAAAAGGCACCTAACTCAAAGGATGAACCAGTGTTCTGTTTATGCATAAAAAACTGAATTTTAAGTGGTATATTTAGGCGCTTTGTTACTAGCAGCCTGTTGCAAAAAAACATAATGTATCCACATAAAAAATACCAAAGATAACACAGTTTGACAGGCATATAATAGTATTTTTGTATCAACAGAGTGATTTCCAAACAGCTATTAGCTGAAAACCTGGGATATCTCAGTATGATGTGCTGTGTGTCCTCAAAAAAATTGAGGAAACTGGAAAAGTGGAGGACAAAAGCAGTGAAAAGCCAGAAAAACTACCCACAGCAGCCAAACAGTATCTGAAAGCCCTGTTCTTAAGAAACAGGAAAAAAAATCCAGCAAAGACCCAAACCAGTACCTGAGAGACACATCTGGACCTTCAGTTGATCCACTGAAGACTAATCAGTGATGGTCTCAGTGGAAGGGTAACTGTCAAGAAGTCATTCTTAAGGAAGGAAAGCAGAAAGAAAAGGTTGAGGTATGCCACATTACACAACAACTTGTAACAGGTCTGATGGAGAAATGAATCCAAATTTGAAATTTATGGTTCAAATCATTGTCAGTACATACAGAGGTGGGTAGGAGAAAGGCCCAACAGTGAGTGTGTACAGCCATCTGTAAAACACGGTTGAGGCTCTATCATGGTTTGGGGCTGCATTTCAGCCATCTGGTAAAGTACCATCAGATTTTGATCCACCACACAGCACCATCAAGAAATCTTCTGATTGGCAGCGACTTCTCTTTTTTTGCCTTACTGTATATGCTGCATTTCCACGTATGTTTGCACGTTTCAGTGATTCACTGCCCCTATTTCCCATTTACTGAGCAAAATATAAAGAAATAAGGGGTGACTTAAGAGTGTTGTAGTATTGAAACAAAAAGAGACAATTTGTTTTGTAAGAAACAAAAGCCAAAGATTCTCTAAATAAACAGTCTATTTGCCTTTTTGAACTCCTCCCTATAATTTACATGTGCTATTATTCTGTTTTCTAACTTTTCTTTTCAGAATTTTTATTTCATTTATCTTATATTTGCATATGTAAGAAGAATAACCGCTCAAGCTTTTTGGGGCAATAACATAATTTATCTGATTACATGAAATTGTATGAAATCCAACAATTCAACAACATTGCATCAGTCAGCAATTCTTGCCTTACTACATACTTAAACAACCATCTGTTTGTGTAGTATTTCCCTTCTTTTTGTAAAGACTCTGACCATATGGAAGGTAGGCACTCATGAATTTTAATGTAAACACACACATCCTACTATTCTGATGCATATGAATTATATGTGTGCGGGGGGTAAGACGCGACTGTGTGTGCAAATAAAGAATTAGGGGGGTAACCTTAGCAGTTTTATGATATGTGTACAATAAGAAACATTTAATACTGTTTTCATGGTTCTTAAATGGACCATCTGGGTACTTGTTGGCACAGACCCCAGTTTTTACAAGGTTTATTTTCCCTGCTGAAATAGTGTACATTGCACACTGGGGCAAAAAGGCTTTGACACAGGGGACCCAAACAAGCATCTGAGCAATCAAATTATTGCCAGAAAATGATTATAGATGAAGTGCTTGGGGTATTGTTTGCAAATGAGTTAAAATGTATGAGTTTGACAGGCAAGTGTTTTATGCCTCGACCTCTCCCCCTTTAAAACACGGCTGGCATGGAGTAAAGACTTCCAGGCCACTTCGGGCTGTGTAAGCCAATCACAAATGGATTTTCTGGGCTTCGAAATAATTATGGAGTCCGTTACATTGTCAGGCACAACTCTGTGGTCTGTCACGGTTGTTGCATGGCTACTTTTTCACTCATCTTGATTTTAAAACATTTTACATTTGGATTTGTGTTCAGTGTTTAAACAGCTCACAGGTTGTGCACATTTGCAATGGGCGAGAGCAGTTTAAAGGAACAGCGTTCCAAATCAGCGGAAAGTGTGGCAGGAATCTAATTGTTTGCTGATTTTTCATTCAATGTAAAAGATATTCCTGGTGAGTGGATTGAAGTCAATCATCTCCTGTAATTATCTCTTCATTCCTCTGTTCTCTTGAGCTCTCAGTCAGTCAGACTGAACATGCAGGGACACTGTCATATGGAGGCCGTTCTTTTCTCTGAGCTAACAGCTTCTATAGGCAGGAGTTAGCACAAGATCATCTGTGGTTTTATTCCTCACATCATTACACTTGAAACCCAGTGAATGCAAAGGACACTTGCAAGACCTCTTTTGTGCTGACTTCCCTTTATTAAAAGGAGACTCACCACTTCTGCTTCAGCTGTGTCTCAGATGCACTGCAAAAGAGCAGCACATGTCCAGTGATTGATGCAACGAATGGACAAGAAGGTCATGAGCCTCGAGGAGAAATTGGGGTTAGTGAGTTTGAGATTAATGCTGGATTGTAGATTTGTTAAAGTTTACCATAAAAAAACAAAACAAAACAAAAAAACAGCATTTATCACTGATATTCATTCATATTCAGGAGCTGAGGATTATGGGGAATATACACTGTTCTTCCACGTTTTAGCGTATGTAGCGGGACTCTGATCAAGCACAGTTTGATTTGATTAACAAATCTGTTGAATGAACATGATTACAGAAAAAAATTGCTTTTAACGTCATAATATTTTACACGTTTATCCTTAGGTATCAAAAATATACGACAATGCCAGAAGAAGAGTAGATGGCGATGATTGTAAAAACCAAACGGTAGTAACCTTTCAAGTTTGTTTACTTTAAAATGCTCAACTAAAAACTGATGATACTTTATACTACTGTGCCATTTACTGTGGAGGTAGCTGGGAAAATAGCAAAGGTGTGTGAAAATTAAGAGAATAGATTTGGATTTTCACAACTCGACAACACAATGACTCCACCTCCCCTACTCCCCCCGTCTGAATACCTCATTTAAACCGCCATCCTGCTTACAAGAGCATTCATCATGACACAACCGTCTGACTTCCTGTCTCCGTGCTGACAGCGAGCTGTTAACTTAATGAGGTGCGTGCTAGCGCAGAAGGTTTTTGGGAGACCGACGGGGCCTCCTGCTAACCGGGTACACCATGGATCTCACCCAGGCAGCCCTCCAGGCAAACTGATCGAGCAACATGACTCTTTCAAATAAATGAATTAAATTAAAGGTGATCCTTCACAGTGATAAATATGGTCTTTATCGCATGGGCTTAAGTAAAGGAGTGCGCATTAAAAAGCTTGATTAAAATTGATCAGGATTTTAGAAAATGGTGTACACAGTAAGGAGAGCAGCGGTTCTGAGATAGGGGAGTGAGAAGATGGATGAGGCCTTGTGGTTCCAAGGGCTGTAGGCCATGAAATCTCACGCTGCGTCACTGTGAAATGCTATTACACTTCTGGGCTTTTGGTTGCCATCACCATGCGCTGATTTACTGTTCGAGGTCTCTTAGTAGTTTTTGATACAATGATCCCAGAGATCAGACATAGATGCACAAATGCCCAAAAGGACATTAATACATCTCACTCAGTTTGCTTTATTTTATAATACCCAGTGTTGGGAATGTGATGGGTTAAAGACTAGTACTGTAGTTAAGTTAGTAAGAAATGAACTGGAGAATAAAGCAGGAGTGTCTTCTACCAACCATAGATGTTTCAACATAGTTGACATGCATGATTTTAATGCTGACAGTATTTTTACTGCTGGTAAACAAGCTGCTCTCTGTGGAGTAATATTGGAGCCCCTTTGTGATTTCAGAAGGAAAATATTTTTGAATTTCCATCACTGGACGTGGTTCTTGTCTGACTGCATCGCCATTTGCCTTGGCGCAGACATGACAGACTCAAACAAATATAAACAATCAAAAAACATTCAAAATTTGCATACTTTTTTGCAAATACTGGAAAATAAATAGAGAACAGAGGCAGCTGCTTATAAATCCTATTCCTGATGGTGTTGTAATAATTTGCATTTGTTCAGGAAAATGTTCCCCCCCAAAAGGAATTCCTTATGAGTGCTTCCCTATCCAGATGCAACCCCTTTATAGAGATTTTGATCATTAAACGTGATCTAAATACATATTTTGTCTCCAGTAACCGATGACAACATTTATAATACTCTATTGTGTCAGCACACAACAGCTAAAAGGCACAACTTTACATTTTCAGTGTAAATGTTTAACAATTTAGTAGCCTACACAGATGTTTTCACAGGATTAAAATGAAACATAAGCATTAAAGTATGATGTATTATAGTGTACACTGTAACACGAGAGACAACTGTGGATACCTGCAGCTGGGAAAACTCGTGCTAAATGAGAATCTCGCCTCAGTTTTCCTGAAGTATGACTTGGACTGTTTTATTTTGGTGCTAATTCCTGCCTCTCAACCTTGTAATTTAACGACCCAAACAATTCATCTAAGGGACAGACCACGCTGACAAGAAAAACCATGTAAGGGCTGATCTTTGTTGAATTTAGACTATATTCTAAAGATAACACTGTGAACTACCAGCTCATAGTGAACAGCAATTATCCCTGTCCATTTTGGCTCAAATTTCACATTTTTTTCCTCTCGTTAACGTCAGTCACTAACACACTGCATATTGAGCAGTTTCTTTCTTTCTTTCTTTCTTTCTTTCTTTCTTTCTTTCTTTCTTTCTTTCTTTCTTTCTTTCTTTCTTTCTTTCTCAGTGTGCTAACCCAAACAGGAGATTGCATTTATTTTCTTTCAGGGGGAGTGTATTCTCTGGGATATTCACTGGCACTGGGATTGTTTGGAAAGGAGTTTCATTTGGCTCCCCTTCCCTCCTCCTCATCCTCCTCCCTCCACCACACCCGCACTCCTCCCAGAAGTGTCTGCTGGTATCTGATTCCTACTGCTGGGATTGTCTGACAGGTTTAGCGGCAGCAGTGATAAGCAGGGATGGTTTTAGAGCATCGTAGTTCACACTGATACTATCTCTTCCTGCCTTAATCCTCTGAGTAAAGTATCTAGACACTTGTGTTTTAGACTTTGCAGCAATTGTGTCTCATTGATTGCACTAAAAAACTAGGTACGAGGGTCGTGCGCATTCATCTCTCTCAATCCCTCGTTAAGATAAGAGCGATTTCTGCAACTATAACAACCGGTGATAGAGATAAAGGATCACATTTTATAGGGATCTTTATGAGCAGATTCTCACCTTACTGAGTCATCGTCTTTGTCATGGCCTTGCTGCAAAAAAAAAAAAGGCTCAGTTTATTGCCTAGGAAAATTCTTGGACTGTAATATCTTTGTTCACTTGTTTTATATCAGTGGATAATGGGTCTTATTAACTCACTTATGTGTTATATCAGAGAGCAACTGCTAGCAGCTACACAAACAGCCCAGTGGAAACTGGTGGAGTAGGTGTTTATTGCTGCACTATTTATTTTACTACGCAGTTTTGTTTTAGAAGTTGGAAGTCTAAAAGAGCTTTTGGAGCGGTCGATTAACATTGATGTTATACAATGATATGACTCTCATTGTGCAGCTCAAAGCAAATATTTTTACTGACAACAGACATGTGAGCGTAGGACTGAATCACAATTCGATTCATTTGACCCTTTGGTTGAAAGGGGCTTAAGGTGGGACGCCACACTGAGGACATTGTACATAGTCTTGCACCCCTCCTCCCTCCTCCAAACTTGTTCCAAAGTCCCCGTGAACCCTGTGAGCTCCCTCCTCTCTGCTCTTTTGATAATTATGAATTATTACAGGCTGGGGTTTTGTTAGTAACTCTCTAATTTTGCAGATCATAATTGATCACAGGTGTGGTGTGGGGAGTGTTTTTGAAGTTCTCTCTCTTTCTCCTGCCCCCCCCCATCTTCTTCTTCTTCTTTGCTTTAGCAGTGAACCAAGGTCGTCTCCCAGACAAGCCCCTGTTGGAGAGCTTCCCCTTTTGTTAATTCCAGGCGTTCCTTCAGCGTTTTAGATGAGCTGATGTCCTTTCATCCTCCTCGGTGGAAAGGAGGACACCACTAGTGCTCACTGTCAGTCCAGCTGGGATGTGGCGCAACTCGCTACATTCCTCTTGTTGCTCTGGTCACTCAGGGTGTGTGAACATGTGTGTGTGTGTGTGTGTGTGTGTGTGTGTTTCCCCTCAGCAGAGCCTCCACAGCGTCCTCACAGCCAAACCATTTTGGGAATGGCTGGAGAGGAGGGGATATTGGATTAGAAAAAGGCAAGGGATATAAATCTCTCACTGAGGCTCTCCAGTCTATCTCCTATCCAGAGGATTTACGATGTTTAACAGAGTCAAATAATAAAGAGAGAGAGAAAAAAAAACAATTTATGAAATTGTTTTTTTTTCTGAATCTCTTCGCCTCGCAGCTTTCCTCCTTGATTGATTGTGAAGCCTGTGATTTCTGTGTGCTGTTTCTCCAGATGATCATCGTGTTTCCTTTAAACACACACACATACACGCACACAAAACAGGTGAGGACAGGAGGGGAGGGGGCTTTAATTGAGAAACCCTCAGTAAGGTAGATGTGTGTCCACCCTGGGTGGTGAGCGGTGAGGTAACCAGCTCCTCCCTGGAACACATTTAGACCAATTTATGTACAACTAAATCAATGGTAAGTATTTCCAGTTTACCGTTTAATTGCAGTCAGCTGGAACATGTTGCTTTCTGACACGGCAGAGCAGGAGTCACCCACATGCAGAGGACATTCTGAGGGCAGCGTGAAGGTGCAGCAGGTGTGCTCATGCTGTAGCATCTCGGTCCAATTCGTTTCAGAGCCATGACTCACAGGGACTCAGTCTTTCCATCAGTTCAGCTTTTTAATTCAAAGTGTGAACGTCAGTCTCACCTTTGTTAAAATCTGATGTGACACACCAAAGACTTTTTTTTTTTTCAGTTTAGCTGGTGTAATGTATGCTTGTTCTCATGTACGACTTTTGTGTGTGCGTGTGTGGCAATGGTAAGAGAGGCTCCAAAAATCAAGTACTTTTGCAAGCGTCAAATTCAATATGACCAGAGGTTGTGATTGGTTAAAGGGGAGCTTTGCCCCTGGACCTCACAATGCGGTATCTATTACAGCAACTACCAAAGAAATGTTCTTTTAATTAGCCACATTTATCTTTTTTCTGTGTTTTGACAGAAACTCTTACATAAACATACATCAACAAAGGGAGACTGACCAAAAAAATGCATGGTCATTTTTATGTTTGACAGCGCCACTTGGAACAATAACAGCAGCGACCTTGTGTTTTGGTTGGTTCTAGTTTTTTAGTTTTACTTCTAATTGTTCTGCTGCAGCACCTGCAGGAGGACTTTTTGTGTGTGTGTGTGTGTGGGGGGGGGTTAATAGCCAACTATTGCCAATCATGTGCACATCATTAGTTTTTTCCCTTCTACATGTTACATAAGACTTCCCTCAATCTGAAATGGATTTGGACGGTAATGTTCTGTTTTTATTTGATCCAGTTGTAATCTTTCTAACTGCCTCCATCTAAACCAATATGGCATGCAGCTGGAAGCAAATTATTTTGTTGACAATGTTTGCTTGTAATTTTGTCAGTGTGATAATTCTTGCAGAGTTCTGTGTGTGCGTGTCTGTGTGTGTGTGTGATTGTGTTGTCTGTGTGGTAATCTGGCTAGTGTTTACAGCAGGCTGCTTTGCGGTCAGACAGCTGATCTTGGCCAGGAAAGAGCTGGCCTACAGGGATGGGTCTGCATTTGGTGTGGGCAAACTCAAGACGGCACAGCATTAAAATTTTTTGCTCGAACGTAACGTTTTTGTGCCATGACGTGAAAGAGATGAGAATGAGTGAGAGAGGGAGAAGAGAGGAGGGGGGCTCGGGGGCAGCCCAGTGTGATGAAACCCTTGCTCGTTGCTTCGTGGCCCTCATTGTTGTCGCCCCCACAGCAATTGTCGGGCCACTTGCCTGTTCTCCATTATGCCACATTTCCATGTAGTTTCCTGTCAGATATAAAAAAGGCTGGTGTGAATTTTACTGAACCTAGAAACACGTGTGGACATTTTTCCCCACCTGGCGCAGCTAAACCGAGGCAGAATGTTAAAATGTGCACTGAAGCGGGGGAGAGATGATGTGTTACACCAAAGTGTTTCACAACAAACACTCTCATAGCCATCAGGCTGTTAGCTGCGGGGCTGTTTGGGCTGACACACTTCTGCTTTACAATATACAGGTGCTAGGGAGAGGGGAAAAAAAAAAAAAGGAGAGGTAAGGCCCCGCAGTGCCACAGACCACGTCCGTCTGCTCGCCCTGATGGCGTAATGGGAACTGCCAGCTGTGGACTTAATTACAGCACAGAGTGGTGAAGGAGATTGGTCCTGTTTTTCTTCTAGGACACACAGCTTAACCAATGTGTAGACTCCAATGTTGTTAAACCAGATGAAGGGCATTGCTGAAAGTTCTGCATCAGTGGGAGGACAGAAAACAAGCCTGCCTGAGCTTATTCATCACACAGACCAATAACATGCAGCACACACCAGTCAAGTAACTGGTAAATCCACTGCAATTTCCCAACTTTTGGGGTTACCCAATAGCCGAGTGGCAAGGTGCATGAGGGTGCTGTTTCCTTGGCCATCAGAGAAGTTGTGATTCATTTCAATAGCAACAAAAGGCCACAAACTTTCTTGTTAAATATGGTAGGATGAGTACAGTGATGCTAGTTGTTGCATATTTCATAGTTGCATATTTCCGCATGGAGGTTGAAAGTATGCTGAGCAAACTTCTAGTTGTCAGTTAGAAATAGGTAATTGCAATACTCAAAATTACGAATTTAAACATGAACTAAAGAGTTCGACTATGTTTCAGCCGCAGAAGCCTCTATGAGTTTGTCCGTGTAAACAGTAAGTCGATAAGCTTTTAGAAAATAAAAAGACTGGTATATACTTATTTGTAATTAAATTAGTGTGCACCAGTATAATGAATGGCTAAAAAAATAAGCAACTGCATTAGGGTGATAAACCTCTGACTTACTTCCTGAAAACCTGCAATGCAGACTCTTTCAGTCTTTAAAAGGCATCTGTTAACTTGTGGCGTGAAACCAAAACACTAAGGTCACATGTACAGTATGAGACTAGAAGCATCTGACAGTATTTTACACCCTGGGAGCTAATCATCAATCTCTGAAGCAAAAGACATGCAAATAATATATTCTATTAATGCAATAATCTTGTCCCTGAAAGACATTTATTATATTCTGGCCTAAACAAAACCTTCTGGATCAATGCAGCATTACTTTTAGAAGATCATTCTGTGGAATGTAAAAATTTACACTTTACCCGCATAAAGTTTATGCAAGCTTTCAGCAAGACACAATGACGACTGCAGGTGATACCGCAATGCATTTCAGAATAGAAACCTACGTGACCGAGCGTGAATCCTAGTCACAAAACACAAAATATACATTTTAGCTCCAATCAAATGAGCTCTTCAACCAGCTTCAGGCAAGAATGGCAACTTTGCATACAAAATGTGTCCTAATTTTTGCAGGTCAGTTGTTGAACCATGGTCCCCTGAAGGTGAAAATGTTCTATGATTTATTGACATTCTTTGAAATATGGGCTAAAATGGCCAATATCTGAAGGTCAAATACTTAACATACATTGTAAGTCACTCAAACCAAAGTCACTAAAATATCCTATTATCCTCTGCACTAACAATATGCATGGGGTGATACACATTAATTTAATCATGACACAGCCCCAGAGTTGATTTACAGGTTGCGCATTACCTTGTGACTGAGTGAGGCAGCAGCAAGCGTAGCCCTTGGTGGTAATGTAGTGCTAGTGTAATGCATTGTGCTTGGCTGCCTCTTCTGAAACATTTCACTAATGGCATTAATGTTCTGAGTGCTCCGGTCCTTAGCTGTGCCAGCTAGAGAGGAGGGGCAAACGGGGAGACGGAGAGGGGAGAAGTTGAACAGCAGTTGAATCTAAGCAGATGGCACTTGTTTTACTTTCTTGCCTGGCCATCTGGAGTTTACTTAAACTGATGACTTCATCATCAAACACTGGCCCACCAGCCAACTATGGCACTCACCACACACGTATACACACACGTACGGGATACAACAACAGCAGCAGAGTGGCTGTGTTATGGTGTAGCTCTTGAGAAGTGTATGCATGTACTTGTGTGTGCCGTGGTCCCTGCAGGTTTTTGTGTGTTTGGCACATCTTCCTTTGCAGACACACACAAGTGTGTTTATAAGAACCAGACTTGTAAAAATGTCATCCCTCTGTCTCCTCAGTCCTCATTCAGAGTGACATAATACTGGCCTCGGGGATGCCATCATTAAGCGAAATGTCCTTTGGCATTTTCTAACTCCTCTGTCAACTGCATAAAAACTTTAATCACCGCAGTCACAGAGGACTGATCCCTGTCCCAGCTGAGCTCTACAGTCTCCAGGAGAAAGTCAAGAGCAATCAGTTGACTTCATTTACTTGGAAAAGCCTGTTTGTGACACCTGTGCTAAAAGACGTAAGCACTGTTAATGTACAAAAGCAGTGCAAAAACCACCCAAAAAGCTGTAGCTTTTCCCTAAGAACTTCATAAAAGCTGAGTGATGTTAAGAATAACCACCTTAAGTAGGTGATGTACTTTTTTCCCAAACACAATGGTGACATGTGCTTGAAGATCCACACCAGAGTTTGCACCATTTTAAACTGTAAATGTTTGGGGCCTTTTTAATGTTTAAATAAGCAAACATGCCAAATTTGCATCAACTTACTTGTCTTTGAATCTCCAAGCTGTTTGGATCACAGGGATTGCAGTATTACAACACACGATTTAATGACCTGTTTGATGGCATTACATTCATTTATGGCAGTTTAGTTACTCAGACAGCAGCTACACATAATCTAACCTGTTTGAGCCAGTGTGGAAGGAAAGCAATCAAGTCCTTGAGACTAAGCTGAATGAAACCACTGTGTAACAATGGGACACTGCCGAAAGACTTGCCATAATAAAGTAGGGAACAAAGAGGATAACAAAGGACATGGAGATTCCTCACATCTCCTTTCTAGGCTTTATGGTCTAGCTGCGAGGCTAGTGCTCAAATTCAAGCACAGAGGAATGTGTTTGGTGTGGTCAAGGGCTTTTTAGGTTAAAGACATGATAGTTCCACTGTATACTGAATGGATTTGAAGTTGTTTTAAAAACCAGGCGACCAAACAGAGCAAAGCACTGGGACCTTCTACGCCAGCTGTCCAAGGACTTTGTAGTTTCCTCTTACTGCAACTTGCTCTTTGCCAAAGCTATGTTCACACTTTTGCTGTCACATTAGGAGCTGAAAGCAGAATGCTGGGGTCAACAGGGCCAGGACAGGCGTAGGCTCCTAGTGCTGGATGCCCTCACTAGAGTGATGCTGGTCATTTGGCTCATCCACAAGTTTAATGCTGCAGAGCAAGTGTACAGTACAGGAAAAGTAAACAGCAGAGTTGACTATGGGCTCCAGCTGCAGCTGCAGCTCAGTAACACATCCTGAACTGGACAGATTGCTGTTCTGCCCAGCATGTGGCTGTTAATAACATAATTATAAGAATCTTTAAAGCGTAACACATATTAGTGGTATGATTAGTAAGGAAACAAATGCTTGAACCATATTTCAACTTGGATTAGAAATGACACTTTTGTTAAACTTATACTGTACTCTGTATATTTGGTTTGGTGCCCTTGTCAAACAACGCACTGCCTATAGATTTCTTCTCTTTCAATAAATACCACTTAACCCCCCCCCACCACCACCACCACCACCACCAAGGCATTTTTCCTCAGAAACCTATATGATCCCCAGCATGTTTCTTGAGGAAGGGGTTGAGGTTGCCCCAGCAAAGAAAGTGAAAAAGCTTTCAAAAGCATTTCTTTTGGCCCACCCGCCCCTGAACAAAGCCTGCTGTCAACTGGTCAAGGTTTCACTTCCTAATTACCTTCTCCTGGGGCACAATGGCCAGGCCGTTGCCTAACCCAGGCCACTCTAGACCCCAGCATTCTTTCCCAGACAGCTGGCCCCTCCACCTTGGACCTACGGACTCTAAGGAAGTGCTAGATGCATGGTTAATATGGCCGACAGGACCCCAGCATGCAGTCATATATCACACTTGGGAACACTGCTTGAGGAAGAGACAGGAATTAATTGGTGTAGCCACACACAATATTTGGGTAATGACAATCAGTCTACATAGTACTTTGTATCAAATGAATGTGTCTAGTGATATAGTAAATCTGACCTAAATGTGATTTTTTTTTTCGTAATTCTACAAAATCCGATTTGTATAGGATCACATTCTTGGTGCTCTTTTTCAGCACTAAGCCGATTCCTTGATTCATGCGCACTAAGATTTTTATGGTTGTTTTACCTCAGGTTAGAGTTTGTGAAAAGTTCACACCGACTCACAACCAAGTGAGCAGGGTTTCCCCTTTAACAAGTTCTCCTTGCTACTGTAAAACCTAAAACAATGAAGGAAAAGAGACGGACAAAATAGAAGCAGAGTTTAGAGTGATTTGAAATGCAACCATGGTTCAAACTGGTTCCTTATTGACTGGAGTGCTGAGTGATTTTCACCGATGCTCCTTTGCCACCCAGGTTACTCCCAAGAACACCCAGACGGGAATTCCACTCAGGCTTATCTCACCGGCCCATCGACCGCCACCACCACCACAGAGGAGGATGAGGAGGAGTGGAGGGGGGGTTAGGACTGAGGGAAGGGTCAAAAGGGTAAGAGGGGGGTCTCCTCTGGCCTCGATTAGGGGTTAGAGGAAACCTGTTGTTGGGGTAAGCAGATCATTTGTGTTTACCAACAACTGCTCTGGGAGATAGCTGTCAGCGATGTGTAGGAAAACTCTCTGCCCAGGGGAAGCTGCGGTGCCTGGGCTGAGTCGCTGAGGAGCAACAGGTTAGAGAAGAGATAACTTATGAGATGGCATGACTGTCAGGGGGTAGAAGCAATGCAAACTAATGCTTCATTAGGTCTTCACAACTACAAGACAGTGTTTTTTTTCTAGTTGAGGGGCTGCTTGATCACAGCTAAGATCCGCTGAGTCCCTCTGTGAGTTTCTGAGTGAACAAGATAAAGTTTGAGCCATTAAACATCTTAAACATCAGAAATGACTGCACTTATTCAAATATTTTCGTATTTTTATAGACTCTTTCAAATGAAGGAGAAGCTACTTATGAATAAAAATTTCCTAGTTTCCTTAGAAATGAATATTCAGCCTTCCCTTCAAGCTAGGCATAGCCAACAACTAAAGGTGTTTTGATGCATAGTTGATAAACTGTCAACAACAATAGTTCAATATAACATCTCAGTGCGTTGATACATAAGAAACTGATGTACAGAAGAAAAGCCTGGTGGGGAAAGAGGGAGACAACCTTTATATACAAAGTGCTCTGCCTTCCCATCACTGAAGTCCACACCCACCTGTCCATCAACCTGTACTTCTGCAAACAACTTCATCTTCCTCTCCACCCCCCCCCCTTCCATACTGATGGACAATACAGCTTACAGTTCATTCCCACACACTTTTATTCACTTTCTTTCAAATTCTTATCACATATGTTAACTTCCTCCAAAAAGTGAGTCCAAAAAAGAGCAAGACATGAATTTTAAAAACCCTGTTATTGCTGTACCTAGCAGGAAACTGGGATGCTTGAATCAAACACACAGCCATTGTGTCCAGTGCTTCCATGGGTGATTTAAACTGAACTTTGAAAGGAAAAAGCAATCTGTCATTTCAGCTGCTGTGAAAACTTGCGTCAGGAGAGCTGTACTGTCCATCTGGTGGAATACAGTGAATGATATTTCAGACTTAGCACTTCAACAAGAGCAAAACAAATACCGCAGTCCCTTTGTCACGTCACCATAGTATGTAAATACTTCTTGTAATCCAAGTGTAAAACTACGGTTTTAAGAATGAAAACAAGATGGTGACTTTTCTGTGAGACGTTTTCACAGTCAATCACCAGCGTCTACTCCCAGTTGGTCAAATACAGACCAGACCTTTTTTATGTTTCTGTCTTTCTTTCTTTTTCTCACTGACTAAATTAGACTTATACATAGTGTCACTCATCAGTATCCAATTATGGTCCATCCATGTTTAGCCTCCTACAGTTTCACTGGGCCTCATTTCTCCAGATTTCGCTGTGTTTGCAGCGCTGAAAGACACTCACCCAGTGAGCAAAAAAAAAAAAGACTCATTCAAAACACAAAGTGTGCAAGTTGCCTGTCATAGCATGAAATAAACATTTTACAACTCTGAGGCACTGTCACCTTTGAATAAAAGAAATATTAACTTATTTCTTTTAAAAAATTGCAGGGAGTTCTGATTTTTGGTTGCTGGCACTCTCAGAGGCGGTGAAAATGAAGCTGTGGCTAGACCTGTGCTTGCTGTTACTGCTTGTGTGTAGTTGTTAAGCCAAGCTAATACTATACTTTTTAAATACACTCATGACTGTGGTCAATGCTTTCATCTAAATTTCAGCAAACAAACAAACAAACGCCCCCGCAAAGCAAATGACCTCTAATATTTATGCTTTTCATTTTTGAAAATGTGTCTGGCTAAAATGGACATGCAGTCATGAACCACACACAGACTAACAAACATGATTACACACGATAAAATAGGTAATTGTGTTGAGACTGTAATGTGATGTCCAATCTAGAGCTGGTAAACTGAAAAGGAAACATAACCGGTCTCAATTGTTCCAAGAGAATTTCACAAGTAATAATTCCAAGAATAAAGGATAAATTTCTCACTGTGTGTATGCATGTGTGTGTGTGTGTGTGTGTGTGTGTGTGTGTGTGTGTGTGTGTGTGTATAATGATTATGACAACATAATAACACGGGACTGTGTGAAGTGTAAAAGGTAGCAGGCAAATGCTTTTGCAGGGTTAACCTTACATATAGTTTTTCATAATTTTCTGTCTCATGCTGTCACCGTCATGTTGTGTACATTTACTGGAGATAAAGTTGTTCCTCTAAATTCCTCATCCAGGTATGCAACACTGCAGCTCATCCCTGGCCTAATGAAAATGATCGGCTAACTCTTTAAGGGTCATGCATCTGCTCCC
This sequence comes from Pterophyllum scalare, assembly GCA_024447675.2. Classification (NCBI taxonomy): domain Eukaryota; kingdom Metazoa; phylum Chordata; class Actinopteri; order Cichliformes; family Cichlidae; genus Pterophyllum; species Pterophyllum scalare. Next base: position 154,364 of record JAMQGT020015017.1, read on the forward strand.
TCATTCCTTTCTTGGTACCGGTACATGGGGTCATGACCTCCATAGCAGGAAGGATGAGGGTTGACCATGTGTGTGCATATGTGCAAGCAATACGTAACTGAACCAAGAACAATGACAA